>JASDQU010585873.1:0-14722 GCA_032191745.1 Picea mariana | reverse complement strand
TGCCTTTGTATGGTCTCGTACATATTGAAATAGAATTCAGTAGAACCAGTACTCTCTGATTTTGGAGATTTGTTGGCCAAATTGTTGATCTTTAATGGTTGTAATTTCAATGAAATTTACTTTTGAGCAGAAATAAAGGGGGTTGCTTTATGCCTTCATTGGTTATCTTTTGTTTGCTTAAATCTAATTTTCCTTTTACAGATTTAAGTTTCTGTTTATGATTATATAACATACAAATTTGGATATATGAAAAGAACATAAAATAAGGTTTTTGTTCATCTTTCATTTCAATTAGTAACCATAATTTTTTTTAAATCAGAAATTATATATAACAGTTTTGTATCTTTTAAGTTCATTTCATTGAAGTTAAAGTCTCAAAATAAATTGAAAGCATAAAAATGAAATATTTATAAAATAGTGAATGAAATATTTATAAAATGGTGGCTTGTTAGGTCAGTGACAGCGGAGTATTGTTATTGCCACCACCAAGGTTCAAGTCTCTCCAATGACATGCCCATGCTCCTGTGCTCCTGTGCTTGTGAGAAAAGGGTGGCCAGGTGCAAGTCCTGGGCAACTTTGGTGGAATAGATACCCCTCTCTTGTGGCATCCTAACCAAAGGGTGACTTCCATAGCATGGGAGGCCATTTCTTTCCATTGAAGATAAAAACTAGAGCAGTTTCCACTTGCTCGTGTTGACCAGAAGCATTCAGTCAAAAAAATATTTATAAAACAGATATTTTATTTCAAGTTGTATTTTCATAATTTACTTTCTTTTCATTGATTTGCTTTGCATTATTATAAAGTGAAAAAATATAAACATGAAAACAATAAAAACAAAAGAGAGATTCTTTAGAGATTTTAATTTATTCGATCCAGAACCTAAGTAGATCCTCCCTTTTCTGGAAAATGAAATGAGGAAAGTTTCAGACTCTAAGTAGTTTAGGGGCTATAAATACCAAACTGTTTTCCCAGTTCTGCTCATCCAGCCTCAGAAGCGTGTTCAAGATGTTGACTGCATGAAATACCAGTTTAAGCATCTAACACGAAACTAGGTGTTACGATTTATTTATTTTTTGCTGCAGAATATCATAGTAGTGTTTCTTCTAACCTGGAGAGACTGCATATAGTGAGGAACTATAACAACATCTGGGCTTGCCTGCTGGGCCCCAACAGGTGCCAAAACAGGTCTGTAACAAGCAGTGTTACATTGGCACATGCTCCCAAGTGTAGGGGATGCACTCCCGAGACGCAGGTACTCCATTGGGGGCGTTCCCAGATGTTCCCTTTTGGGGTAAATGCACAGAAACTCAGAAGGTGACACCCCCTTCATAAAGGGGAATGTGCCCTCCCCAAATCAAACACTCCCACGTCCCATTCACAGAAAAAATGCCATTAAAAAATTGAAAAGCTAAAAAAAAGTATAAATGACTTTATAAAATTAAAATTCAAACTAAGATACTCCATTTTATCTTCATTCTCCTTGCTGCCGCCGTCTATTTCTCCTCTGCCCACAAATGTCTTTTTCCACCGGTTGTTTCTTCTCTGCCCGCAATTCTTCCCTTGTCTCTGTCGTGGCTGTGTGTGGTTGTGTTGCTGTGTGAGACAGCAGTCTGCATGGGATTGTTGCTGTGTGAGAGAGTTCTGGTTTACCTCCACCTGTGTGAGTCCTAGGCCTTAAATCCATTACCCGTGTGAGCTGCAAATGACTTCAAGTTGCAACCCATGGGCTGTGTGTTAGCCAGAGACTTCAACCCATGGCTGTGCGTTAGGCTTGAGCCTTCAACCCATGGCTGCTGGAGTGTTCAAGTGAGGGTGCTGGACAGTGGATAGTGGAGACATTGCTGGACAGTGTTAAGTTGGAGACTTTACTCTTTACGTCCTCAGACATTTAAAATTTGAATTTTGATACATCAGATTGAGGGTTCACAGTTTTCATTTCAGTATGATTGTATTTTTCTTTTTCATTTGATATATGTTGTAAACTTGTATGAATTATTAACTTAACACTTAGATCTATAAGGCTATATCTTCTGATTTTTCAATTCTCTAAATATAATGAGAAATTCAATGGTGAACGTCTATAGATGATTTATGAATCATTATTTATGATTTATTAATTATTATGTTACAATGTTATGCATAAGATCATAAAATTTCCATGATTTATCATTTATGTTTTGAGTTTCATATATTCTAATTTAAATTTTTTAGTGTTTTGGGTGGGGTCCCCTATGTTGAAGACCCTGATGTACCCTATGATGTTTCCTAAATTTGGGGGGTGCTTCTACATATGCTCCGGATGCGTGTTCCCCACTCCCATGTCCCCTCGTCCTGGAAACATGGCAGAATATTGGTAACAAGCCTGTATTGACACCTACTCAGCAGAGGGTGGTGCTTTATGGGTCCAGCTCAGCAAATGAAAGAAAAAAAATAGAAACAACAAAATGGAAACAAAACCCTAACCCTAAATCCAACAATAGCAAAACGTCCACCACTATTCTTTTCAACCATTTGACATGTTTTGGAGGCATGAAGAGAGCTGTAGTTGGTCTGCTAAGGACACAGAGGAACCAGGGACATTCTCAAGCTTTGGAGACTGCCATGTTGGAGATTAAAAGGTCGGCTCTGCAGTGGAGATTTGAAGTGGACAGACAGTTTAGACAACATACTATTTTAGGTATTCTTCCATTTTGGACTATGTACCTGCTCACTTAGATAAAATTAATTATTTATGGAATCATGAATGCTATGTGTGAAATATCACGCTTAAATTTTAAAATTCCTCGGTAGCTTTTTTGGGAAGTTCTGAATACTTTTTGGATTTTTTGAAAATTTCCATTTTTTCAAAGATTTCTTTGCCGTCCCCTTTTTGTCATCCCATTGAAATTTGGGTGGAACATCCAGTCATCCCTGAAACTCCCGCCCCCCCCTGGTCCCCCCTTTTCCCAGAAACTCACAACATAGATTATTTCCATGGAATCGTGTGAAAAAAGGGGAAAAAAGGTAATTTGACATGATATCTCAGATTTGTATTGGAATTTTCTCGTTGCTCCTTCAAGCTCCCCAGAAAGTAGAAATATATTTTGAACCTGACAAATCCACAATCTTAAACATCCTTCCATACCTCCATGACCATAACCCAACTCCAAAGTGTATACTTTATATATACTCAGATAACCCAAAAAAGCCTTGTTTGATGCAGACCAAATCTGTGCTTACAATATGCAGGTTTTTTATTCATACAAAACAATGGACTGTATGTCCAAAAGATAAAACAAGTTACCTAGTGGTGCAGTAATTTCAATGAACTGTTTATTTAATTGCTTTGTAATATGACAGGAATCAGGATACCTGAATGGTCCTCACCTCTAGAATGACAAACAGAAACATACAAGCCAAGATTTGAAGTCTGCCACTCAGGTAGCAGTACTGCTGCTCTTAGTCTTGCCATGCCCTGGAGAATACCTGTAACAGAAAAAAAAAAGCAGCACCATTATCTTAAATATGTTCCCAAAGAAAAACAAATCAAGGCAACCATTTGCAAATTTCAAGAATAAACATTAGAACCAAAAAGAGACAGGGATGACATGAAGAACCTGAGAAGCTTAAAGAAAACATTTAGTTAATCCTCCTTCAGATAAGGACACTATCAACTAATTCACATCAATATAAATTTGCAAATCAAAACTAGCCCATGTGACAGAGGTCCTTTTGATACCCACAGAATTCCTATTCTCATAAGGATTGCACACTAACCCACCTGACAATGTAGAGGTGTTCCTTGTACAGATGGTCCTCAACCTGATGGTTGGTCTGATGCACTGCCACCTTGTGTGAACTGCTGCTGGGATTGTGGAGGAATTATGAAGGGTTGGTGTGCTGGAATAGGCGAAAGTACTGTAGAAGGTAGAGGGAATGACTCAGTCCTGTCACATATAAAGTAACTGCAACCAAGAGAGTAAATCAGACTACACTCATAAAGCATTCAGTACACATGAAAACTTACCTGCCGATGGAAACGGTCCCTGAACTGCTGGCAGAGCTGCTCCATATGGTTGCGAAATAGGGGTCATAGTACTAGCTCCTGGTGACCCAAACTGCAAAAGGTGAGGCGCTGCAACTCCATAACCTTGCAAGGCAGGATAGCCAGGTCCAGTCTGGAGATGTTGGCCAAAGTGTGCATAAGGATATACTGGACCAATTGTCCTGGCAGACCCATATATCTGAGGATACTGTGCCCCAATATATGGACTGTATATATTCTGCAATGCCAACATGAAAGGAACATTCATCAGGGAACAAAATATAGAAGGTCAATGAGCATGCAAGCAAGAGACAAACATTGACAGCCATTAGCTATTCAAGTTCAAAACTCCAACTTGTGTCTCTGGAGAAAGAAAGCCTTTACAAGAATGGAAGTGTGCACCTGTGGATAAGTATACTCCGACGCAAATGTTGCATATCTGTCATACTCAAACCATGTTGAAGTAAATTGTAAGAGATCTTCAAATCATCCTCACTTCAACAAAACAGAAATCAGGAAGCGAGAGTATGAAAAAGAATATCAACCCACCCATATGGAGGATATGCAAAGCTTTGCTGATAGGGAAATGGTACAGATTGGTGATAAGTTGGGCTTCCAACATAAGTCTGCCCACCTTGAGGAGCTCCCAGATAGGGGCTTCCTGGGCGCATGCGCCCTACAAAATGACAAAACAAAATATAACCCTATAGCATAGATAGAACTAGTGCCAATAAGCCAAGAAGCTCGATCTATAGTCAAATCTATTCTTGCATTTCCTTCAGGGTCCAAAAAAAAATCATATTATTACAAAAAGAATTTGTTTTAACATTTCTTCAATATTCTCCCAATGTGTCCACCCAAAATGATAGTATAGTTAAGGGTGCACAAGCTTCTTTTGTAGCATGTTGTTTAGTTTCTATAAACACAAATTGACAGAACAGCACAGTTCTCCCATTGAAGATGAGGATATTTGTGCTCCTCGTATTACTTGTACTAGCTCAACAAGAGTTTGGTGTGGATTAAGATCAACCCTAACAGAAACGGCATATGTATTGAGTAAGGGCTATTCCCCGCAGGTAGCTTCATTAGGATAAAATTTGATGTTGCTTCGCACTGTTCCCTGTGAAGGTCTCCATTAGGGATATAACTTTACACTAGTGATGATATTTTTTCCATGATTATTAAGGTACCTTCACATATTTTGCCAAACATTCTATAGTTCACTTAGTCTCCACTAGTAGGTAATGGAAAGTGGCCCTTAATCTATTAACAATGCCCTGCCCCAAAAATCTTCAAAATACAGATAGCGTGCCTAACTGAATTTCAGTTTGATTGGAAACATTAATCAGCTCAAAATGCACAGTATCTAGAATTGTTTGGATGAGAGGCAGCCCAAACTGAATATATACTTCCATTAATCTCTACTGGCAGTCAGTGCAAACTGGCTCTTAATGTGAAATAACAATGCGCTGACCAAAATTCAAAATACAAAAAGCAAGCCCAACAGAATGCCAATGTGATTGGAAACATTAATGAGCTCAAAATGCACAATATCTAGAAATGTTTGGATGAGAGACAAACCCAAACCAGGTGATTAATTACTAGTATCCACCTCATTTTGTTTATGCATAAACAGATTGATCCATAGAATATACCAGAGCTTTTACTCTAGACAGGATGATGGCATCCAAACAGTGTTTAGCTGATAGGTCTAGTTTATTTATATATCAGTTCATGTGTGTGGTAACTCATTATACCAAACAGTATCCTGCATGACTAATCTGAGGCTTAGAACAAGCTTTACTAGGAAACCAGACAATGACAAGAATACTAGCCTCCGAATGGTAAGCCAATCAGCTAACCACGTAACCATGTTCAGTAAATTCCTTCCAAAAAAATTGAAATTCACCATATCTGAAATAAAGCAGATTAAATTCTCCAGAATTGATGAATTTTCAATTTAATCCACCTGAATCAAATCAAATTTTGAACTTTTTGGCAACTTTCAAATATTGACTGAAATTAAAAGAAAGAAAAAAGTCGTTTAGGAAAACCTAGGTCAAATATAAATTTTGACCTGTTTTCATCCTGAAATAAAGCAGATTAAATTCTCCAGAATTGATGAATTTAATCCACCTGAATCAAATCAAATTTTGAACTTTTTGGCAACTTTCAAATATTGACTGAAATTAAAAGAAAGAAAAAAGTCGTTTAGGAAAACCTAGGTCAAATATAAATTTTGACCTGTTTTCATCAAATTTTAAGTTATAAAAAAATGTATTTTTCTTTTATTTGAAAATATGAAATTATTTCAAAAATATCTCAAAAAAACCTATTTCTTCTTTTTGTACTTAGTGACAAATTTAATGGACATTTACATCGACAAATTTTCCCCAAAATTTATCTTTACCAAAATCGCACTCAACTTCAAACCAGGTGACTTAGATTAAATCTATCCAGCTTTAAATATCATGAACAAAAACTCAATTATGATGACAATAAAGGCAGAAATGAGTATGCCCACAAAAACTCAATTTAATGGATATTTACATCGGCAAATTTTCCCCAAAATTTATCTTTACCAAAATCGCACTCAACTTCAAACCAGGTGACTTAGTTTAAATCTATCCAGCTTTAAATATCATGAACAAAAACTCAGTTATGATGACAATAAAGGCAGAAATGAGTATGCCATCAGAACAGAGTAACATAGGCAATCTACCATAAGTGTTCAATTCAATGAAAATAGCTATAGGGCCAACCAGTTATCTACCATAAGGTGGGGAGGGGCGAGGCCGACCTAGCGAAGCCAAGTTGCAGTTAGCTCTCCTGCCATCTATGATAGGACTTTGATCTGTACATGCTCTCCTTGCGGCCTCGGGATCACGGAATGTCACCTAATCCCTCAACATATCCCACAAGCCAAGAAAAAACATCAGATAGTTAAATGGACTATTGAAAGAGGCAGTTTTGGTGGCCACTGAAAGAAACCAAAGTAGAATTTTTTTCTAAAAGAGATAAGGAAACAATACACACTACAGACATAAGATACTATTAAGCAGACAACCAGGCAATCATAAATGAGGAATCTACAAAGAAGTAAATAGAAAGACTACCGACTCAAATCAACACCAAAAGAAAAACATAGAAAGAGAAGAAAAAGGGTAAAAGGGAAAACCAACTACTTACAAATCCATAGCCTTTGGAACGCCCAGTATTTTTGTCAGTGATCACAACAGCCTCCAAAATCTCACCAAACTGCTCAAAGTACCTGCGCATGGTGTCACTCTGGGTCTCCCAAGCCAAACCTCCAACAAAAATTTTGGTATGTGTGGTATCTCCGAACTGTGAACCTGTAACAGAAGCTGGCCTAGAACCTATTCCATGTACGGCCTGATAAGCCATTAGGCCCTGCAATTACAGAAACTACAGATCCAGTAATAACAAGTATCAAATCCCTCGATAACCCAAAAACCCACAAATATCACAGCCAGAAATCAATGAACCCACCAATATACTGGGCAGAAATCGATCAGCCCAGCGCCTGCTCTGCCAGAACCCAATGAAACCACAAAGCTCAATCAGTCTTCCCCTCAAAATCCCTGGTACCCAAAAGTCCTTTCCTCCAAAATTAACGAACCCACTATGCTAAATGATCTGTTTTCCTCTGCAGTGATGGACCCACAAACTCCTGAGATCAGAAGTGAATCCAGAACCAATCCTTCCCATCATGTAATGCTTTGATCATTCCATAGCAGCCACTGCCCCATCATTTTTGAAGGGTACTCCTACTACCTCCCTCTGGCAAAACCCATTACAATATCTATGACAAACTATTATAGCATACCTGTGCAGTTGCTGGGAACCACAATCTGACATGCTGTGCAAAAGCTGACCATTGAGAAGAAGAAAAAGGAGAAGCACAGCAGCTCTTGAGAATCTTTAAGGGATATAACGGAAAACCATAACACCAACGACGGAGTTGCTGTTCATACTAATACTATTACAATTAAGGTACCCGAGGAGAAGCAGAGCCAACAGCAGAAGCAGCAATCCCCTGGTGGGCCCTAATTCTAACTCCAACGGGCCACTATGCTTTTATATATACACGCATATACAGATATATCAAAAACTTATTGATACTGTTCAAGGCCTACCATACACTGTTTCTTATTATTCATAACAGCAGTACTATATCATGCTAATTCCTCTTCTTCAACCCTTGTTTTACCCATCCAAGTCATATCAGGTTTCATCGTTTTTGCTTTTGATTGATGTCCTCATCAGAAATCCAATTCCCTGAAAATTGTGTGACCTCGTCATATTCCTGATACCTACCGATTCCATTCCATTGCTTCTCTGCGGCAAAGGATCGAACCCCGGCAAGTAAAACCCAAAACCCACCATGGATTCATGCAATCTCGCTTAAATTCTGGGCACACGCAATCTTTGAGGTGGTCATGCCATCGAACCCGCATTATAATCGGTCGTGTCAGCCCAATGTAATATATTTGGATATATACAAAGAATCAAAGGATCGCCATTGGAGGTGAAAAAATGAGCATCGGCAACTTCTTGTCATCGGACGCTTCTGTTTCAAAGGGGATAATTTTCAATCCCTTTCGTGGGGAAAAGATAATCGTACTTTAGGCCTCCAGTCATTTTCCATAGCCTGCCGTTTGTACCATTACATGCAGTGAGTATTTGAGCATTGTCGTGGAACGAAATTCAACCATTGGATGGGTTAATATTTGTTTGTTACGCTGGTTGAGATGGGTAGGGTTATGTTATTGTACATAGACTAGATGCCAATAAATATAGAGTTTTGGATTGTAAGTTGATAGAGTTTAATTGATTATGAGATGGTCAATTTTTTGAGGAGTAAAGATTGTTTTTAACCCAATTCATTTTCATTGGTTAGAATTTAATAGATTATAAGTTTAAGGAATTATTATAATAAATAATATATTTTGAAGGGTATTTTTAAGTTAGAATGAGATCTTTTTGTTTGTGGGATAAGGGATTTTTTTATCCTAGTTATTTGAGTGCTAAAGTTTATTGAGGTATACATACTTTACACTCGTTTAGATTTGAATCTATGATTTCCAAAGAGGAAATACATATTCTTAACCATTAAACTCACTCCAATTGTAAAACTATATTATTATAATGAGAATAAAACTTCGGTGTTGTCTAATTGTTCTACGAAATGGTTTTTTTCGCTTGAATCTGGTGAATAAATTTGCATGAAATCACTATGTTTTGTTGTTTGAAACCCATTTCTAAATGCAGAAATGAATTCAACATGATGAAGAACCCCTGGAGCACTTGGATTATATAGAAATAATAAGAGAGATACGGATCTAACAATTTCTTGTCAAATTTCAGATAAATGTCCCTGGAAAATATGACCAAAAAAGCGTCATTTTGTAGAGCATTTAGACTACAACAGTCTTTTCTTCTTACAGTTGAGCTTTCTGGATTAAATTATGTCTCTAAAAATAAAATAAAATAAAATAAAAAAAGCATCAAATAATAGTTGGAAAAATAAAGGGAAGCAAGGATAAAATAAAAAGTGGACAAAGTAAGGATAAAGTCAAAAATAGAGAGAGATTTAATTAATTATATATTCATTAGGTAAGGAGTAAGAGAGGAAAAAAATTAAACATTAAGAAAAGGTCAAGAAAGAATTAATTCATTATCAATATATCTAAATTAAGTTAATAAAAAATTAAATTAAAAAAAATAATAATATTTAAAATTATGTTTGAATAAATTAAAAAAATAATAATAAATAATATAAAATATCAATATATCTAAATTAAGTTAATAAAAAATTAAATTAGAAAAAATAATAATATTTAAAATTATGTTTGACTAAATTAAAAAATAAGATAAAATAAAAGTGAATTAAATAATTAATAAATAATAAAAAGGATTAAAAATCGGAAGATAGAGAAGGCAAAACAAAGAAAGGGAAGATTAAAAAGTAAGGAAGGGTGTAAGAGAAAATTAAATATTCAATGTCAAAGTATTTTCTTCACCCAAGATTAATTTCTATATCTATTGACTAAGAGTACATTTCCATATCCATTAATTAAGAGTTGAATATAGTGTTTCCTAATGTGTAAATGGATTAAATTCCAATTCCTTTTAAAGTTTGTTAAATCATATATCAACATATTATTTGAAGTAAAGATTTAAAATTTTCTCTCCCCTTTAAATTGGGATTTATAACAAATCACTGTGAAGTTTGGGTTTATAATGTTTATATATTAATATAAATTTATAGAGTGTTTAAGGTATTTGTAATGTAAGGTTGATAAATTAAAATAAAATAATAATAATAATAAGATTTGTAATTTAAAATTTAACCAATAACATAATATTATAGAAAAATGAAAAAATAAAATATTAAAATTCATATTCTAAAATAGAGATTATTTTATAGTGAATAATGTAATGTTGAAAAAATAAAATGAAAAAATAGAATAATAAAATCTATATTCTAAAGTCAAACATTTAACCAACAACATAATGTTAATAATTAAAATGAAAAAATAAAATAATAAAGTTCATGTTTTAAAAACTAGGTGTAACTAACAAAAATTAAAATGAAAAAATAAAATATTAAGGTCTGTAATCTAAAAAAACAAAAATTAAAAGTAAAAACCAATTTTGAAATGTCCTTGGACAACCAACCATTAGGGATGGTCCACTCCTATAAATACCTAGATGTTGATCTTAATCAAAGCTTGGGACCATAGTATTGAAAAACGAATCTTTATAAGATTGAAGACATATTATAATATGGAAAACCATAGTAAAGGTGTGGAGTTTTAGCATTTGGATGAAAAGAAAAGAAAAATGTCTAGCCTCTCAACTTCAGTGATCCTTTATGGTTGTGAAGTTTGGGGTGGGAGCATATCTTAAAAAACTTTGAATAGAATTGAGCAAATCTAAAAATTATTCACTACTGACAAGTTCAAATTAAAAACAATACTTACTAGCCCATTTCCTCATGAAAGTTGGTACGTTCTCAATTGAAAAAAATTTGGGGACATCCAAGATGATATAACCCTCTCTTATGACAAACATCTAAAATTGAAAATAAAGTGTCTAGCTTTCTATGGAATGATATCCTCTCTTATGATAAACATCTAAAATTGAAAATAAAATGTCTAGCTTTATATGGAATGATATAAAAATCAAAGACAAAAGATAACTATGTTATTACAAAAACAACATTGATCTTGAACTTGATCATCCTTACTATAACAAGGATGTGAGTTTTGAGAAAAAAAATGGCATTTGTTAAGTTAAGAATTAACTTGCAAGCGTTGCACAGCAAAGCTAATAAATGGACACTTATGAAAACTTTACTATTGAAAATGAAGTTTATTCCTTTTAAGATTCTCTTTATGCAACCATATTAGACGTGGTTATAGTGACACATACAATTACAATTTGGTTTATGATTTCTAAGTGAAGATAATCAAACTAAGCTCAAAAACTTTATTGTGAAAACTCACATTAAAACAAAACAAGTATGTAAATAAATAACTTAGAGATATTAATTTCCTAGCTTCTTTGTTTTCTTTCTAAGTCAAGATAACCAAACTAAGCTGGGAAACTTCATTGTGAGAACTCACATTAAAACAAAACAAGTGTGTAAATAAATAATTTAGGAATTTTAATTTCCTAACTTAAGTCCCGCGAGACAGCGCGGTTGGTAAAGACCTTTCTCCATGTTGGGAGGAGGTCTTGAGTTCCATTCCGGCTGGGTCTCCAGGACGAAATGTAATGCACTGCTAGTGCCAGTCTGGACTGTGATGTAAATGATTTATATCTCTAATATAAATCGAGTTAATTTCTCGTGGAGAAAAAAAAAAGTAATATAAACCAGGCTGGTGGAAAAGATGTTAAAATACATCATCATAATAGCATAGTAACTTAAAAAAGCACCATAACAATTAAAAATAAATAAAAAGAAAATAATCATAATAATTAAAGAAAAATATTTTAAAAAATAATTATAATCATAACAAATATATAATAACAAATAAATAAACACAAATCCCTTTTCATCGCTTTTTTATTTTCTTGATATTTTATAGATTTGGAGTTAAATGAATTTATTTTGATAATAACTCATATCAAATAAATAGTATTTGTTAATATTTATCAAAAATATTTCAACTAAAAAATTATTAAATATATTATAAGAGTGATATTATTTGGAGTCATATGGTATTTGGCTAATTTTATATTGATGTGTATCCAATTCAAACGCCCTTTAAATTAAAGCACACTAAATTGCAATAACAGACTTATTAAAAATATAATTCACAATAAAAAAATTGTTATTTAAAACGTTTTTTGAAATTTTACAAAAACATATAAAATTTATTAAAAATTAATACTATTATGAAACTAATGAATTAAAAAATAATATTATTATAAAATTAATATTGAAATGAATTAAAATATTTTTATATTTACATTATAAATTATAAATTAAAAAATATTATTATTATAAAATTAATATTTAAATGAATTAAAATATTCTCATATTTACATTTATAAATTTATAAATTGTAAATTAAAACTAAAACTTATAATTAAATAAATAATTTACTCACCAATTTTATTAAAAAATATATCATTTATTTATTAAATATAATTTTATTAAAATATATATTATTTATTTATTAAAAATATTATTCTTCGTAGACATATGTGCTATAGGCATTTTTTTTCCTTCCGTGATTGACATGTACATGTTCCCCCACAAATCCCAAGTAGCGTTTGTTCGTTCTAACTATTTTATGCTTTGTTCAACTACCACCTACAATTATAGAATGACCACGATGTCACATGGGACCTTATTCCCTTCTCGGTGGGACATTATGTTTCTATGAGAGGTGGCTTCCATTAATGAAATTTGAGATGGAGTCATTCCAAGTCCTTTTTCGTTTAGTTGTAATAAAGTATTTTCTTGGGTGTTTTTATACCCATGTTCTAAGAAGTTGTACTATCTACCTAATATGGGTTTTGTTTTTATATTATTTATTTCCTAATATGGTTTTTGTTTTTATTTTATTTATTTATTGTTATTATTAGATTATAGAGTTTAATATATTGCTTACATGAATTAAATTTAGGTAGACAGAATAACAATCATTCCTTCTAATCTCCAAAATAAATTTAATTGACAAGAATTTATTTGATTTATATGATAGATTAAGGTTTTTTTTAATATTAAATACAATTTGTTTGATTTATATGATGGATTGTTGGTACAAGGGGAGATCCATGGCTCAACGTTTAACAACACATCAACAAAACCCCGACTACCAGCCCTTTCGGCAACACCTGTGAAGCAGGCGAAGTCTCACCCGAGGTAGAAGCAGGGGGGGTTACAGGATGTAGGTGTTTGTAACTAGGTTGTGACATGCATCTATCATAAGAGCACTTCGCAGAATATTCTATTAATGCTTAGGAAGTGAACATGCATTAGTTTATTAACCTCATTAACATCGCAGAGCATAATCAAAGACAAATAAGTGCAGTAACAACAAGTGATTATGCACCCTAAGCACTTAGCATCTAGCACTGTGAGATAGATCTAGCATTCATTTACCCCTTTAACCTAAGTACAGTACTTAAGCAACAAAACATTCATTCATTACACATCATAATCAAAGCACTAAGCAAATGCATAACAGAAATAACATTGCACAAAGCAAACCATGAGACACCAGATATACATGGTTCACCCCAGGGTGGGGCTACATCCACAAATCGCTTCACCTCTTTATTATTCGCCAAAATCTTACATCCAGTCACTCATGTGCACTAAACCACAGAGTCGAACTTCGCACAAGACAGGAGATCTGTGCACTAAGCACTAGATCCTCCTTCTTTACCTTCCAAAAGTAGGTCAAAGGCACAGAGTCGAGATCTCTTATCACAACACTTAGCACCTTCTACAAACTCACAGTCGAGCACAAAGCCTCGACCACATACGTTCCTTCGCACAAAGCTACTTGAAATACCCTTTTTCTACAATACATTCCTCTTTATTTATAGTTTACAAAATCTTACAATAAGGCCTAAACATGGGGATAACCCATGGGCCGACATCCCATAAACTCAATACAAAACCCTAGAGGACCCCTTACTGGGTCCACATAACCCTCAAAATAGGTGAGATCTGTGATCTCAGCTCCGCCTGGGCGCTCCTACTTTGACCAGCGTGTCGAAGTCCCAAAAGTGGGCCAAAACCTCCAAAATTTCCCCAAAACTTGGTCGAGGGCCAATAGGCCCCCAACACTCACCTATGACTCATCTCGAGTCACTCAGGTCTGGACAATGTTGCTTCAAAATCCTCGAGCTTAACTCGAGTTGCCTCGCCTGAGCCTCCTGCTCAGCAAGCTCCTGGACTGTCTGCTCTGTAACAGGCCCTTCCAGGCGTTGTTCTACAGCTACAACTACTTGATCTAACTGTGAACCTTGTCCATTGATCTCCTCGAACAACTTGCAATCTTTGTCCTGCATAGGTTGTAGCTTCTGCATTACTTCCATCACCTTACCCTGGAGGGCAGTGATTTGTTGTTGTACTATGCGCTGCTCCTGGGATCTCTTCATCCTTTCTACTGCTATGAGCAGCTTCATCTGCGTCTGTAATGAAAATG
>JASDQU010585872.1:25476-36553 GCA_032191745.1 Picea mariana | reverse complement strand
TTGTGAAAACCCAAAATTAATATTTTTCTCCTCTCCATCAACTTGAAGCTTCCAGAATTTTAAGATCATATTTGAAAGGAAAATATAAGCAATATTTGTTTAGAGCTTATAGTTAGTTTAAATTCATTTTAATTTTATTGTTCTAGATTTTGTTTTATTCACAATTTTTAGGTTACTAATTTGGTTTCTTTTTGTTTCACAGGTTTCTATTATCATTTATTTGGTACAGATCTGATCATGGCTTAATTTTATTATCTAAATACGTTCAAGATAATTGATCCAAAAATAATATTGGATTGTTGCAAATAATTTATGAGCAACAACAAATAAGATTTGGAAATGCGTTCAAGAACAGACAAATGATTTTGCGGGACTTATTGCAGCCAAACCGTAAGGAATCTGAAGAAACGGTTGAAAACATATATGTAGAGTGGACCCATTTATCTTACTCACGATATTTTTCCCAAACAAATGCACGATTTGAGAGATACTTTTGGAAAAATTTCAGGTGGCAGAAATTATTAGTGACGCCCAGACTGTTCATTCATTGCATAAATATATGAGAAATTTCAAAGCCCAGGGGAGCCAGAAAATTGAGAGGATGATTTGTATACTTTATTTTTTGTATATTATTTCTTTTGTAAACTTTTTTTCTTTTCAAATGGAGTAATAGATGGTTGGAATTTTGGGATAATGGATGAGTGCTTTCGAAGAAGAATATGAAATTCCAGATTTCATAATGGCTTTTGTCCTGTGAGTAAAATGGTTTTGTTTTCATTATAATATCTTCATATTCTTTGAGTAATTGATTATGCATTGATTTAAATTAGCTTTAGTTTGTTTTATCAATACATGATTAATTACTGCCATTTATGTATTAATTTTGTCAATCTTTAAGAGTCTATTATCTCAATTATCTTGATCTTGGTGATTGTATTATTTTGATACAAATATTGTATTATATTGACTTTATTCATATAATTCAGATTTGTAAAGATATAATTGTTCAATGGAGGTTTTTCTTATTGTCCATTAATCTATTATATCTTCACTAAGGATCATAATTTGAATGTTGTTCTTTATGCATTTTAAATAAGATTTAAATTGTCAGTCAAAGTGATTTTTATCCTAACACTGTCAAAATCTTAGAATTATACAACCTTCTGCTATAGATTTCTCTTAACATATAGGTTGTTGGAGCAACGTTATACAGGACAACCAAAAGTTCTCCTTAAATACTAGCCAATTATTGGTTTGTGCATTTCCTCTTGGACCATATGATGGACTTATTTTTCTGAAACTATATGGGATGCAGTTTAATATTTGGCTTTCATCCTTTTGTAGACTATGCAATGTTATTGTTGTTTCTCATATAATTTATGTACATGAAATCTTATTTGTATTGAACTAGCTTTAGATTGTTCTACATATAACTTTTCATGTTATGTTTTTCTTTACATGGTTCATTATATTTTGGTTCTTTTAATATCTATGATTAATCGTCTATCTATGCATTTTGAGTTTACATCTAATGTTGGTTAGTTGGTAACACTATTTGCTGAGAGTTGGAATTTATTTAAATTTTAGCTATTGGACATTTTAAAGTGACATGAGATAAAATCTATTTGTCTTTATGTTATCATAGACTTGTTCTGAAATATAAAAGACTTTCTTGATTTGTTTCAGGAAGTATCATTCTTTCTTTTGTCATAGATTTATACTTGATAGGGGTTAAGTGGAGCTTATACAAACATAGAAAGACGAATCTAGCTTAGTATTGTTGATCAACGCTGGGTTAGTTAGTTTATATTTTATTTGAATTGTTGATTTGCGAATGAATAATGATTACACCATTTAAACATTAAAGGCTTTGTCCATTATCATTATATAATTTATAATCTTTTGCACTCATTATTTATTATTTTGTCATTTATAGTACAAAAATAGTTTCCTTTACTTTTCACCTTGTTTTGATCCATTAGTTGAAAACAACCATTTTCACAAGGATTTATTTAAACCTTGTAATTGTACATATCTATTGTATATAATACTACTATTAGTCAAGAAATTGTATAAATGTATTGTTTGATACGATTGTACACCTAGTTAGTTTACATCTTTTAATTATTTTAGAATCCTAGTTGGCTAACGGAGTCATAAAACCCGTCAGGATAGATTATCCCAAACGGCTTGGGTTAAATAGACAACCCCGTTCTGGATCTCCCCTTATCGTTGATGGTGTGTCATGAATGCCCGTCAATAGTACTGCAACCTACAATCGTGCATTCTCCAAAATTACCCATTCACTTATGTGACCCGCATAAAGACCGCTTCTCGTACTTAGTCTATTTTATCATTGTGGATGCGGGAGTTGTCCCTTCTTACCTTTTTTATTCTTCATGTTCCACATCTTGCAACCCACATTCACCATATAGCACTTGTGTTGGAAACCCTACATATGTTTTCTATTTGAATGATAAATGACACTTCATGTAGTTGCCTTCACCTCATCCTGTAAATATCACTATTTGAGGGTGATTATTGGGTTATAAAAAAGATGTTTGACTATTCTTGTTTTATTTTTATCTTGCGTTTTCATGTTGGATTCATGACTGTAAGCATGAATCAAGCAGTAAAACTTGAGTTCGCATTTTAATTCTATCCAAGGCTTGGTTTTTAAAAGGGTCAATGGGCTTACATCTACCTCATTCTAATGATTTTTCTTTTTTTGAGCTTATCATATATCGATGAAATACTTATGTTGAGTTGCTCTTGGACTGTAAGATAATCTTTTTGGATCCTTTGTAAATATACCAAAAAACGATTTTCATTTGGTTTGTAAAAACATATCCATTCCTAACCTTTGCAAAACGAGTATACCCATTACATGTCATGGGAATTAAATGCACTAGGATCATATCTTGTACTTCATTTTAGCTGGCAGGTTGAATTGGTAGGCCTCTCATTACGAGCTAAGGTCTTGTGTTATGCTTTGTACTCAAAATGTTCATTACCAGAAATGCCTGAATTTCATGACTGAAACCCTTATGCTTATGTTATGGTCGTTCTAGTGTGTTGTTAGTTTTTTTTCCATCGTATCATCTTAGACTTGCCTCTTTTACTGCTACCTCCTAAGCCCATAGTTATTTCGGGTCACCCTTGTTAAAATGTGTTTGAACCCTTAATGGCCCCTGTCGTCTGAATAGAGCCAAATGTCTATCAAACATTGCTTCTTTATGATGATTCAAGTGAGGATCTGAAGAGATAGGGTTGGGATATGTTTATTAAGAAGTTCCAGGGGTATAACTTGCAAGTGGCCAAAGAATTCGACCTAACGTTTGATAGATACAGAGCAACGGTTGGTGATTTGCAGTTGGAGATCACCGAAGATTTTTTGAGTGAAGCAACAGGGCTCCCTCTCACTAGTCAAAAGTGGTTCAAAAATTCAAAATTGGACAAAGTACCCTGGAGTCTTTTCGTCACCTCCAGAAAGATTAGTTAGTGTGACAAAGGTATTATGGTCTCTCTGCTCAAGGTTAGATGGCATGGTCTGTTAGTAATTTTAAAACAATTTATTACCTGTGAAAGTCATTATGGCCTGGTCTTCCTTTACCATGTGAGATTTCTCATGCATTTTATAGGCTTCAGTTTGAAAGTGTCTTTTTATTTTCTAAGGAGTCTATATAAAATGTCGAAGAGATACAAGAAGTAGAACCTAGATTCTAGCCTATTTCACCATAGTTTGATTAAATTATTGTTGGTTCATCGTTTGAAAACCATGGGTGATGATTGGAATGGGTTATTAGCTCAAAATTGTTTTGTTACAGTAAATCCTATAGAAACCCCTGTGATGGATAAGCTTATGATAGAAAAACCTCTTGATTTCTCAAGTGGCAAGCCAGAGTTTTTGGATAAAAAACCTCGTGAAGGGGCATTGCCCAATCAACTTTTATGTGGGAAACAGGGTATTAGTGTTGAGTTTATAGAAACTCATTTGCATGAAGCGATTGTCTTCCCTAACCCTACTGTAAAATACGATAGTAAAAACCCTCGCAAACAGTAAAAAAAGAATCAAGCAATGTTAGGGTTTCGTAATAAGAGGGTTGGCGACTCATTTCAAGGAGTCTACATAATAGATCCAAGCCTCATATGATCTTGATAGATTCAATCGAGATCCATGAGGATTCATACTCCGAGATTGAAAGGTTTCTAGCATAGGAAGATCTGAATTGTCCCAAACCAGATCCTAATCAACCATTCGATTATGTTAACAACATCTCACCATGTCTCAAAGACAGCAAGGGTTTTAATGGTATTAATCTCGGTGAAAGGCTGACAACGGGTAGCATTGATGTTCTTGCACCCAATTATACGCTTCATCGATAGGTTACTCCTTCTGTGCATTGTGAAGTCTACTTGCATTGGATTGAGTAGTATTATAAAGACATCCCCATTCTCCAAGCAAGGATCAAATCCCGACTCAAAATGAATCATTGGCAAATGAAAAACCATGAAATCAAGGAAAATGCATAGAGACAATGAAGTGTCTAAAAAGGACAAGCAATATTGTTATAAAAAATGTTGACAGTGTAAAGGTCGTGATAAATTCTAAGATATTGTGATCCATTTTTTGTTATTAGTTAAATGGTAAGATTGATTTTTGTTACAATCATGCTTTCTTTGTTTTTTTCTAATCAAATTGGATGAATCTGGATTTTCGTTACCAATAATAAGACTGGCTATAGAATCGAGAGATTTTGTAGCCAAGTCATTTTTCATATAAATTTATAAATTGTTAATTAATAAAATATTGAACTTCCTCTCATTTCGTTTTTTCAGGACAAGGTGTATTTGATGCTGATCTTATGGGATGGAACATGCTCAACTTAGTTGATTAGCTATCTCTTTTTGTTTATTTTGTAAATAGGAGAAACCTTTCATAAATTTTGAAGATATAGTTTGATCATGAGTGGCTCTAGGCCCTCTATATTTGTAATGTTTATATCTTTTGAGATCTGACGCTATCTTAGAAGATAGGAAGTTTAGATATCATAAACTCTTTAAATACCCTATATTTTGTAAAGGAAATCATCTTGTCCTAGGGTAGAATATGGACGAATAATTCCAAGACTTAATGAAACAACATATGGCATTTTGGCTTTAGCCTTTTGTAAATGATGTTTTCATTCATGTTTTGTTAATCCTGGTATATTAATAGTTCTGGTAGCTTTAGACTCAATGATCTATTATGTTTGGGATACTTATGTTATAAATATCATCTATAATTTGCTACTCTAGATATTAACACTGTGATCATATCTTCAATTCGAATGATAGGATTTATCTTTGATTTTTAGTTGAATGATGAAATGCAATGCATTACACTCGGATTTGTCTTGTTGTAATTATTTTCGATCATAATATCACAGGGTTCAATTTGTGTTCCCTTCTCTGTCATTAAACCTCAGCTGCCAATACTTGTTATGAATTTATTCAAAATAGTCGTAGTCATAAAGTCTATTGCAGATTTATCTCGTAGGCGTGGCAGTTGGATGTTCTTCATTCATACAAAGGCTTGGATACATCTCACAATCTAACAACATGTTAGCTTCTTTGTGTTTCTAATTTCTGTCATTTACATATTAGTGAAACCAGAACGTTTGGTTTAGCTTTTGACTACCTGCACATCTACGTTTCATGGTTTCTTTAATTAGAGATTAGTTAGATTTATAAAGTGAAAACAAAAAATATTTGTATGTGCTTTCTTTATCTTCTTCTTAAAAGAAATTAGTTTTCAGATTGATTTTGTAAGTTTCGATTAAAACTTGCAATTTGTAAATGATGTACATAAGTGAGATTTGTATATTTTCTGCTTAAATACACCTACAATAGTTATATTAGAGCATATGTATATATATAATATATAGTTGTTAGCATTATTTTAGTTATTCTTTTCTTTTCGTTTTCTTTTTAGGATTTTAGATTGGCTAACAGAGTCTTCAAACCCATCAGAATGAGTTACACCAAATGGCTTGGGTTATTTAGACAACCCCGGACCAGTCTCGTTCTTCTAGTTGATGAATGGTCAATTTGGCCCGTCAACAAATGGTGCTAGAAGGAGCGCCTGAATACAATTGATGGAACGTGGAAGTCGTAAGACTCCTTCCCCACACACTCGATCCCCTATAGTAACACAGAGTCACTCTGACAACAACGTTACTTCTAAAACAAAAACTACCTCGAACGAAAATCCCCAGATTCCCGTTGATCTGGTAACACCAAATCCTCAAGGGGCCGGCGTGCGATAAATTGTTTGTCAATCACTCATAAGAACACATAGTGCCTTGGCCCACATTAAATAACCTGGTGGGCCACGTAATCAACCCTTAGATTTCTTTGATATCAGAGAACAACTTGAATGCACTGGTCTACATTTAAACCCTTTAGGAGACGATACTATCAATCCTATCGAGGCACCTATTCTTGGAGCTAGGGGATTTGGTATTCCACCTTCCCCACCTCATTCATCTCCATCGTCTTCAGGAGGAGAATATTCTGAAAAAGACAGTTCCTCAACTGAACCATCTCAGCCTTTGACACCACCTACACCCATGGAAAACCAAAAAAATCCTGCCATACCTTGGCTTGATCAAGATGTTGTGGTTGTACCTAGACCCCAACACCCATTACCAAAGCACCTGGAGAAATGGTTACCTAAATTTGATCCATATTCCAAGAAATCTGTCAAGGATCACATAAAGAAATTCATGCTGGCCATTAGGCTCTGAAGTGTAGAGCATGAAGATGTAGTATGTAGACTCTTTCCTTATACTTTTGAGGGAAATGCCTCTACATGATATTTCACCCAAAATCCCCAGACCATTGTCTCTTGGGAAAAATTTGAAACCTGTTTCTTAGAGAAATTTGGAGAAGATAAATCTCCTGAAGTCTTAGTTATGGAACTTTCCAGCCTAAAAATGAACCCTAAGGAGAAAGTAAAATATTTTAACCAAAGGTTCCTTACGTTAAAAAACTGAATTATCGTTGATTCAATGCCTGCTGAAAGTCTTTTTGTTGCATATTACACTAAATATCTACACAATAATGTATCAATTTGGGTTAAAAGTTCTAAGAAGTCTACATTACTAGAATCTTTCAAGGAGGCAAGCCAAATTGAAAAGGATATATTAATCTTGAAAGATAATCTCAATAGTGAAACTGAAATAGCCCCATCTTCTAAGAAGAAAATAGAAATCCTTACTAGGCCTTCCCAAGCCAAAAGCCAACCAGAAACTTTAGACTTAGAGAGTCTACAAAAGGTTGTCCAAAAATTATCAAATCAAGTCATAGACTTGAAGAAATTAGCCGAAGAGGCATCCTCAAGAAAAGGAAGTTTTAAACCTCCTTTTAGAAATCCTTTTCCTCCCAATTGGCCAAATATGACCACTGAAGGTCTCAATTTCGAAACCTTACAATACGCTTTGAAAACTATTCTGGAAGCACATGATAACTCTGCCCCTTTTGAGAGTTCTTAAGATGTAGTTGAGGGAGAAGTAGTTGAAGAAGAGGATTCATCTCCCAATATCTTCGGGAACTTTTCTGACAATATTTTCCAAGCAAACTTTGAAACTGTCCACCCTTACAACACAATGAGCAAAACACAAAGTAAACCATCTTCCGAAATGAGTAACAATGTGCCTCCAAAACAGCCTAAGAAAGCTGAAATAAAATAGAGTTTAGCAGCTCTAGTTTTAGAATATGACTTGATTGAAGATCTGAAAAAACTAAGAGCTAATATTTATGTTTATGAACTTTTGAAATTTCCTCTGTTTCTGCAAAAAATGCTTCAGAATATCGTAGAAAACAACAAAAACAATTATCCTAGCAGCAAGAAGACTGTAGAAATCATTTCTAAAACAACAAAAAAGATCCCTACTAAAACCACACTCGAGCTTCCTGATAAAAGGGATTCATCTGAAAAAACTGTATCAAATGTAGATAAAATTGTTTTAGGGACAATGACAAAAAATCAATAGAATTCTGATGTTAATACTAGTAAAAATGTCCCACCTTTCTTACTGACTTTTGAAAATTTCAATAGAAATGTACATAATTGCATGGTAGATTCCAGTGCATCATCAAATGTTATGCCTTTATATGTTTGCCAAAAAATTAACACAGAAGTTCAGCCTTCTAGTTTCAAAATCATTCTTCTTGATCGGACGAATGTTAAGGTAATCGGTGAACTTAAGAATGTGTTGGTTAGGATATCTTCTAATCCTAAGGTTCACCAAATTATTGACATCATTGTTGTTGATATCCCTGAAGTCTATGATTTGTTCTTAAGAAAGGATTGGTTCGAGCAACTACATGGTTATTTTGCAAAAGATTGGTCTCATTTGTGGCTGCCAAAAAATGGACAACCAAATAGAATTAGGATTAATCATGAACGCTATATCAAACACACCATGACAGATTTGAATGATGTAAATGAACCATTTACTACATCTGCCAATTCATTTGAAATGGAGGGAATGAACACTTTCTTTGGTAACTTCATGACCGTGATTTCCCCCATCACAAATCATGAACAACAGTTGGGACTCATGACCTATATTCAATCACCAGCTTTACCAAATGTGTCAAACACTACTGATGAAACTCAGATATGGTCATTGTACTTCGACAGATCCAAATCCAAAGAAGGAGCCGGTGCAGGATGTGCACTCATTGACCCCGCAGGTAATAAGACTCTCATTGCTTGTCGATTGGATTTCGAGTGCACTAACAACACCACTGAATATGAGGCACTTTTGCAAGGACTCGGGAAAGATATATATGTGGACGTAAGGAACTTAATGGTATTCATTGATTCATAAATTGTGGTCAAGCAGGTAAGAAATTCCATACATTGCCTATCACCACATCTGAATAGTTACCAAACTGAGGTATGGAATCTAATGAAAAAGTTTTCAGCATTTAATATAAACTCCATTCCTAGATTAAATAATTTGGAGGTCTATTTATTGGCTAATGTTGCTTCTAAAATTTTTCCCACAGAGGGACTTTCTCCTAATGCATTCTTAGTTGAATTATTGTTCAGGCCTTTGATCCCAGATAACATTACCAATTGGAGGGTGTTCGATGATGACCAGCAAATCATCGACTTCTTGCATATGGAGGACACTTTCCAAGGTGCAATTATCGATGAAGGCACTCATGATGAAAAATCTCTGCAACTTCACGGTAATATCAGATCCTAGATCTCATGAATCGACGTCCGATTTGGTAAATTCTATTCCTAAATCCAGACTAAGAGTAGAAAATTTCTATGACTTGCATGATAAATTTAGAGGGTTAGTAAATTGTAAAATGAATAGTTATTCTATGGTTTATGAAACAGTCAACATAGGGACTAAAAAAAATCCCCAAAACATTAATTTGGGAAAAGGATGTTCCAAGCAAGAACAATTTTCTTTTATAAAATTGTTTAAAGAATTTAAAGACATTTTTTCCTGGACGTATGACGAACTGAAAACATTTGATCCTAATATCATACAACACATCATCCCCATGAAACCCCAAACTCAACCTTTTCATCAGAAGATGAGAAAGATGCACCCTAAGTTGGAACCCATTGCCAAGAAAGAACTAAATAAATTACTGAATGCAAAGATAATCTTCCCAGTGAGACACACACAATGGGTGTCTAATCTAGTTCCTGTAAGGAAAAAAAGTGGCGAAATACAACTCTGTGTCGACTTTCATAACTTCAACCGAGCATCAGACAAAGATAATTATCTTATTCCTCCAATGGAACAGATACTTCAACAAGTTTCTGGTTC
The DNA here is from genome assembly GCA_032191745.1 of Picea mariana. Taxonomy (NCBI): domain Eukaryota; kingdom Viridiplantae; phylum Streptophyta; class Pinopsida; order Pinales; family Pinaceae; genus Picea; species Picea mariana. The sequence goes on along the minus strand of JASDQU010585872.1, from coordinate 26,708 downwards.
CTAAAGACTATCTTTGTTATATGGTTTTTCGGGATACAACCAAGTCCTCATGTCTTCGTCGGACCAACTCAAAACCAATTTTCATACCTCGTGGGGTACTTATGCCTACAAAAATATGCCTTTTGGGCTTATAAATGTTGGGGCCACTTTCTAGAGAGCAATGGAAATTGCTTTCGTGGTCTCCTAAATCAATCAGTAGTGGTCTATCTTGACGATGTAACCATTTTCTCAAAAAACAAGAAAGATCATCTGTCTCACCTCAAGGAAGTCCTAGAATGATGCCGCAAGTATGGCATATCTCTTAATCCTAAGAAATCAGTCTTTGCAGTTGAAAAAGGAAAATTACTTGGTTTCATAGTGTTTAAATATGGAATTATTATCGATCTAGAAAGAACCCAAGATATTGCTAAACTTTCCCCTCCCTCTTCTAAGAAAGCCATGCAGTCATTTTTAGGCAAGATTAACTTTGTCAGAAGGTTTGTCCCAAGTTTTTCAGAAATGATAAGGCCATTGCAGAACTTAATTAAAAAGGATGTTCAGTATTTTTGAGGACCACAGGAAAATAAATCCTCTGATTCCATCAACAAAGCCATAGTGGAAGCCCCTTCCTTGATGAGTCCTGATTTCTCGCAAGATTTCACTCTTTACACTTTCACCTCCAACCAATCTTATGTTGTTGTGTTAACACAAAAGAATGCCGAAATAAATGAGATCCCTATTGCCTTCATGAGATCATCTTTTAAAGGGGCTAAACTGAATTACCCAGTTGTATATCAACAGGCTTATGCAGTTTTTAAAGAAGTGAAACACTTCTGATATTATTTGCTGAAATCTAGAACCAAAGCCATCATCCCTTATCCTGTTGTTAGAAACCTGTTAGTACAAAAGGAATTGGTTGAAAAACGGGAAAACTGGATGACATTGTTACAAGAATATGACCTCAAAATAACCCTTGCACAACTTGTTAGAGGTCAAGGCCTATGTAAACTAGTAGTTGACTCAGTTGAAGAACAGGAAAATCAAATTAATATCTCAACTATAAATCATCATAATGAAAATCAGATCTGTTGTACACAAGTCGTTACTAATTCTTGTTATGATGACATAAAATCGTATCTAACACACAGATCCGCTCCTTGTTACCTTCACCCTAAAAACATAAGATCACTCGGATTAAAATCTGCACCTTTCCAGCTCATAAATGATGTATTGTTTCGAAATAATTTCAACGG
>JASDQU010585872.1:10268-21507 GCA_032191745.1 Picea mariana | reverse complement strand
AAAACAGAGAACACCAATTCTCCCTTGCACCAACCTGCCACCTTGGTTTCTTTGGATACAACCAGATGGAAGCTACAACTCCCTTCTTTCAAGAACCCAATTGAACCACTGAGGACAACCATCCTCCCTAACACCTCCATACCACCCTAAAATATAAATCTTTGTTACTAAAACTTATAACAGAGACATAAATTTCTTCAATGGATTACCAGTCTCATCGTTGTTCTGCTACATTGCGCTGCTCTATCTGCATCAGTGTCTTCTGCACACTCCTATGCTCTTTATGTCCTTCTCAATCTATGCACTGTATGCCATGTCCATTTACTTCACCATTCCTCTGATGTGCATTTTTTCTGCTGCGTTCTCACACCTTCTTCACTTGTCTATTCCCTATCACAGCAACCCTCCTCTCTTCTTCCTTTTGCATTCTTATAATCTCTATCCTCCTTGTGCATCCCCTCTGCTCCTTTCTCCTGCATGCTCTCCCCCCCACCAATGTCCACCACATCAGGGTCTTCACTACCACTTTGGCAATACCACCACCTCACTCCTGTGCGCCACGTTGTGTTACTCTGTTCTGCATATCCTGATCCTTTTGAGTGCTCTGCTTGATCATCATGGTAACTCTTCATCTTCTTTGGTGGTTTCCCATGCATCCATCATCACTGGGTGTTATACTGAGATTCCTCAACTTCTTTGGCAGTTGAGACTCTTTGTATTCTCTTTCATAGATGAGCTCATCCTTTGGTAGAAACCATCGATTGTTTCTAACAGTTACACTATAGAGTGCAACAGTAGCCCTCCGATCTTATTCAATTTCATTTGCACTGCTGGATTGACTTCATAGACTCTGGCGTTCATTTCACCATTCCTCACTTCGGCATTTCGGGATCACTGTGGTGAAAATTTTGTTATACTCCATGTCCCATTCCCTAAAACTCCAAAATGGAGCTTGTCTGTATTAGCTCCTATCATTTTGGTCATTTTGCATTTCAGCCTTTCATGATTTCGCATGTTGCGAAATCCTGTTGCGAGGCACCTAGTCCATGTCGCAATTTCACCTTTCGGGATTTCACAATTTTGCAATTCTTGTGATGAGATATCTTGATGCTCCATGTTGTGATCCCTGAAACTCCAAAATGGATCTTGCCAATTCGATCTCTTCTCTATAGCTCTTCGATCTCTAGATCAACAGTCCACGAAACGTGGTGATCGGATGGCTATCCTCTGTCCCAAGACTTCATCCTTCGGGACTTTGGGGGAGTGATGGAGTTAAAACTCCCTAAGAAAAAACTCTCGGAGTGAGGTTAGTCTTGCGTCACTCAATGATGTGTCATGACCCGAGTGTCTACCATGTGTCATTGTCTTCCACCTGTCCTTTATGACGTGTTCTACCACATTCACCTCCTGGATCTGTCGGCCCAGATTACTTCACGATTTCGCAAATCGTGATTTCGACATTCTTGATGTGAATGTTCTTCACTTACAAGTCTCGGTTTGTGAAAATCCGAAATGGATTCAGATCAACTTTTTGGCTTTTCACACTTTGCAACTTCGGGATTCCTATCGTGAGAGTCCTTGACATCTCCAACTCCTGGTATTTGAACCTCTGGTATGGATTCTTTGACATTTCACGATTTCACATTTCGTGACTTTAGGTTTCATGACTTCAGGACTCCTGTTAGTAAGAGTTCTTAACATCCCCAACTCCCGGTATTTGAAATCATGGTATCCGAAACTGTCTCTTGCTTTCGGGGTTTTGGCGTTTCACATTTCGCGATTCCGAGACTCTTGATGATGAAGAGTCTTGACTCTTCCAACTCCCAGTACCAAAAATTGTCCTCCTTCTGGGATTTTGGCATTTCGCATTTCACAATTCTGAGACTCCTGATGATGAAGAGTCTTGACTCTTCCAACTCCTGGTAACCAAAACTCCAAAATGGAGTTATTTCCCGATATGCGAAACTCTTCATTTATGTGCCTATTTCGGGATTTTTGGATTCCAGATTTCACAACTCTGGGACTCCTATGTTGAAGAGTCTCAACTCCTGACTTCTCAATCTCCCGGTATCCAAAACTCCAAAATGGAGTTTACACTTCTGATCTTTTCATGCAATTATTCCTGCACTGTTGGTCTTCCTTGCCTGCCTGTTTTCCATCAAATAAACAAGCACACTCTTACACTCTTCATGCACCTATGCACTATCTCTTATGAGCTTACGTTGTCCCTGTTTTTCCATCACAACATACTCTGATCTTGCCATAAATGACACGTATACCTGCCTGTAAACATGCCAAAAATCTCCCCCTTTGGCATTGATGGTAACCTTGAACGACTCCGCTAATCTGTTTGGACCTCCAACTATAGCATCGGTCCAGACCGCTTCTTTTCTCCCCCTTTGACATCAATGTCAAAGAAAACATGCTCCCCCTGAGATGTTGCAGTATTTTTAGGAGGTATTAGATATTCAATCAATACAAAACTCCCCCTGATAGGATGGACTCTCTTAGGTGTGAGACAGGATGACACCCAACTTCTCTCTGAGATATTCAAATGGTGTCTTGGCCAGGGGTTTAGTAAAGATGTCTGCAATTTTTTCTGTGGTTTAAATGTAATGGACCTGAACAACCTAATTGGTGACTTGCTCTCTCAGAAAATGGTATTTTATGGGAATATGCTTGGTCTTGGAGTGGAATACAGGATTCTTGGACACACTGATGGCACTAGTGTTATCACAATGAATTGGGATCGGTGTAACGTATTTTACCTCCAAGCCTACAAGTGTCTGAATCATCCATAATACCTGAGTGCAATAGGTAGCAGCAGCAATGTATTCTGTCTCTATAGTTGATAAATAAATGGAACCTTGCTTTTTACTCAACCATGCTACTAGAGAATCTCCTAAGAAAAAAGTACCTCCACTCGTGCTTTTCCTTTCATCCATGCAGTTAGCCCAATCAACATTTGAGTAGGCTGATAATTGAAAATTATGATTCTTAGGATACCATATGCCATAGTTCATTTTTTCTTTCAAATATTTGAATATCCTTTTGACAGCTAGAAAATGACTCTGTTTAGGTGTAGACTGATATCTTCCTACCATTCCAACAACATGCATTATGTTTGGGTGAGATGTTGTGATATACAATAGGCTACCTATCATTGACCTATATGAACTTTAATCAACATCAGGTGAGTCATCATCCTTGCTTAATTTTCATCCAGTAACCATAGGTGTGCCCACAGGTTTAGAATATTCCATTTGAAACCTTTTCAACATTTCTCTTAGATATTTTTCTTGAGAAATGAACATCCCTTCAGACCTCTGAGTAATTTGTAGACCAAGAAAAAATGACAGTTCACCTATCATAGACATTTCAAAATCAGACTCCATGGCAGAAGCAAACCATTTTACCAATGAATCCTTATTACATCTGAAGATGATGTCATCTACATAGACCAACACAATGAGAAAATCATCACCCTCTGTTTTGATATATAGATTGTTGTCAATTGTTCCTCTCTTGAACCCTTTGTCTTTGAGATACTTATCCAGTCTTTGATACCAGGCATGAAGAGCCCATTTTAACCCATATAAATCTTTCTTCAAATTGCATACTAAGTCATGGTTATCAGACAGTTCGAAACCCTCTATTTGTTCCATATAGACTTCTTCATTTAAATCTCCATTTAGAAAATATGACTTAACATCCATTTGATAGACTTTAAACCTTTTATGAAAAGCATAGGCAAGAAATATTCTAATAGCTTCTAACCTTGCTACGGGTGAAAATGTTTCATCAAAATCTAGTCCTTCCATCTGAGCATATCCTTTACAGACCAATCTTTCTTTGTTCTTAAAGATCCATTTGGAGCCAATGACATTTTTACCTTCAGGTCTATGAACCATCTCCCACATATTGTTTTTCTCAATCTGATCAAGTTCATCATTCATTGTTTTAACCCAATGGTCATCTTTGCTAGCTTCATTAAAATTCTTGGGTTCCAGTATGGATATGAAATTTATATGTGATTGTTCGGTGTTTTTCATTAGTTTTCTCTTGGTTTGTACACCTGTCTTTTTCACCAATTATCTAACTTGTAGGATGATTCTTTTGAGTGATTTTGGAGGAGGAATTTGAAGTTGTCTGCTAATTTGAGTCTATTCGAGTATCTATGTCTTCAACTGATTCAGAATCTTCATTTTCTGATTCTTGGACCTGTTCATCTTCAGCTTTAGTTGTGTCTTCTATAGAATACTCATTACTGTACACCTCTCTTGCTGGGATTCCCTCATCAAATTTTACGTCAATATAGTCGATCATTTTATGCAACCTCTTATTATAGCATCTGTATCATTTGCTATTTGTATCATACCCCAAGAAGATACCTTCATCATCCATATCATCATATTTTCCAAGGTTCTCATCATTATTTTTTATGTAACATTTACTCCCAAAGACTTTGAAGTGTTTAATTGAAGCAAGTCTCCCATACCAAAGTTCATAAGGTGTCTTGTCACTTTGTGGTCTGTGGTGGGTTTGTTAAGAACATGGACTGCTATGTGTATGGCTTCTACCTAGTAGGTTTGACCAATGTTCTTCTCATTCATCATTGACCTGGCCATTTCCTGCACTGTTCTATTTTTCCTCTCAACTACTCCATTTTGTTGTGGAGTTCTTGGGATGGTGTATTCTCTCTTGATCCCATGCTTATCATAGAATTCCTTGAAGTCACTTGACATAAACTCTCCTCCTCAGTCTGATCTTAATTCCTTTAACCTCTTTCCTATTTGTGTCTCAGTTAAAGCCTTAAATATTTTAAACTTCTCAAAAGCTTCAACTTTTTCCTTAAGAAATGCAACCCAAGTAAGTCTGGAGTAATCATCAATAATCAGCATGAAGTAGTTTTCTTTCCTTGTGCCTTCTTGTATTGATGGTACCCATAAATCCATATGAACTAGTTGGAGTGGTTTCTCTGTTGAAGTAAAGATCTTGGACTTAAACTGTGTCCTGTTTAGCTTTCCTACCTGGCAGGGTTTACACATTGAATCTTGGGGCTTTGATATTCTTGGAAAATATTTGACTACCTCGATATTTTTGAGTTTGATTAAGTGGTCAAAGTTTAGATGTCCAAGTCTCTTATGCCATAACTAGATTTCATCATGTTTTCTTAGATGACATTCTTATCTATTTTCTTTCAGCACATATACATTATTTTTTGTCCTTATGCCTTTGGCCACCACTTGTCCCAAGTTTACAGACTTTATCTTGCAGTCCTTGGACATGCACACCACTTCACATTCTCTGTCACACATTTGACTTACACTGAGAAGATTATGTTGCAGCCCATCTACAGGTAGAACATCTTGGACTTTTCCTTTTCCATTATTTAAACTCACCATCCCTTTACCCTTTATTTTACCTGGGGCATCATTTCCAAAGGTTATGTTTCCTGATTTTCTTTCACTTAGAGATAGAAACTTACCTTTGTCTCCCATCATATGTTTGGAGCATCCAATGTCTATATACCAAGTATTCGTTTTTCTTTGAGCTGACAACACTAATCCACACGTGTCACTTTCTTTCTTCTTCCAAACCTTGACATTTTTAGCAGGGGAATTCAAATCTGGTTCATAGTTTCTTAATCGACAGTCAATAGATTTATGTCCATAGTTATGACATATGTAGCATTCAATATCATTGTTCAATAGGTTAAAATTATTGTTGTAGCGTTGTCTACTCATTGATTGTTGATTACTTCTTGACCTCCTTAGTTGCATGTCCCTAGACTTCATTTGGCAATTTGCAATTTGTGAAGGTTTGTTACTTGGTTGTATCATTCTTTGTTGTGGCAAGTATTTATTCCTTTGAAATATTAATTGCTCATGTCTAGCTCTTAAGGAACAATTTACAGCTTTGTAACCAACGTTAGAACAGTAGAAATTGTTATCTCCTCAAATAAATTTGTGGAGATTTTGCTTTTGAGATGATAGGTTGTGGTCCAAAATTTATTTCTAAATTTTTGTAGGTAGGTTAGAGAGTCTGTTTTCTGTAAATAAGCTCAAAAAGAACTTTTGATTTGGTTTGTTCAAGAAAAAGACAAAATCTCAGGTTTCGGTGGTTTAGGCGAGCCTGAAACGCGCTCATTAACCACCAAAAGCCCTCATTCCCAGTAGATAAGAGGGAAAAGAAAAAGTGTGGTTAACTACCAAAAATATTTCAACGGGAAAAATGAAAAGCTCGTGCTTTTACACGAGCCAGTTGTCAATTGGTGCAATGATGAAAACATAACCACCGAAATCCCATGGAGGTGCTAAGGTATGCATGTTCTTGTTGTTTCTATCCAAATATTGATATCTTGTTGTCCTTTCAACTACATTTGTCATTTCAAAATTAAGACTTGGCAAAGATATAGAAATTCATGCGTGTTTCCCGACTAACAGAAATGATTAGTCACATAGCCCCTCGAAATTTCCAATCACGAGTACACAAATCCATTATGACCCCTATTAATCTTTGATTTGATCTCCATTCATTATCAATTTGAATTCGAGAGTTATTGAGACAGTCTTGAGCCCATGATTTCATCAAGAAAACACATATCCAGAGATCGTAATCCTATTTCTTGTGGTGATCACCTAGCGCAGTTAGATTTCAACAAATTGCTATCAAGCCAATAGTCATACCAATCAAGCCAGGTCGAGTCATCAGGTAGTTCAAAGCACATAGTCTTTCAATTTAAATGTATATCTCACCGAAACTCAAAATTTTCGACATGTTTTCAGTCAGTCTGTTTCCTAAACCCAGTTAGTGATTGAGCTTTGTGATCTGAACTCTGTGTCACCCTGTCCCATTTTCTTTTCTATGTGTCATACTCTCTATCATCCTAAATCATAGAGTTTTTGTCTCTCTGGCACAGAGTCTTTCCTTAATCCCAGGTACAGTCAGCATTTACTAATGCCGAAAGCAGGGCCAGTTCTAAGGGATAAATTGGATGGAGTTTGGTACCTTGAGGCACACCCTGAGGTGGTCGAGTTCTTCAAGAAGACTGGAGTCTATACGTATTGTGAAAAACTGGAAGATTTTCATCAATAGGTATCTGAGACTTTTTCTAGCTCGTATGATGGAAGAACAACAACAATGGGAAAGGAGAAGTTTGTGGTTGATGAGGCAGCCATAGATGAGTTCACTGGTCTTCCCAGAATAGGTGATTGTTGGTTCAAATCAATTGTACCTTCAAACATTGAATTTAGGTCCTACCTACAGCCTCTGCACAAAGATCTTACATGGAAAAAAGACATACCAATGTCTTATCAGGAACCTAAATGACAATCTCTCCTGAAGGAAATCTTTGTCTATATCACCTGTGAAAGTAGATATAACAGAGTCATGTTCTACCACTTCAAACTTTTAAATCACTTCACAGGGAGATCTCCCATCAATTTACCATTTTACTTGCACAAATCCCTCACGAAAATGGATAGACAGGTTAAGGCCAAGCCCACTAAGGTGGCAAGTAGATTGTCTCATCAAGGACTCATTACTCGCATTTTCAAAGAGTCATTGAAGAAAAGGAAGGTAGATTGGAACTAATTCCTCTTCTGGAATGAATTCTAGACTGACTGGCAACAACAGGAGAAGGGTAAAAAAGTTGCCACTAAGAAGACCATTACTCCTAAAAGAAGTCATAGAAAATGGAAGGGTATCTCACCACCAAGAGATCTGATAGAATCATCCTCTGTTAAAAAGAAAAGAACCAAAAGAAAGTTATAGTTTGAGGGTGAATAGTCCAAGGACCCTATTGAAGGAAGTAACCCTTTAAACATACCCTATAGTGATTCAGAGCCAAAACAAGAGTTAGCAGAGACACAAGGTAATGTGCAGGTTGGAAAAGTTGCAGACGATTGTTCCAACTTACCCTCACCAACTCCCCCAGAGGCACACAATCCACCATTGGAAAAATCCTCTTCAAGTAAGCCTAAAGAATCTAGGTCACGAAAAATCAATAAACTCCTGCAACAAGTCTATGAAATGGAAGTCTTGGAAAGAGTTATTAAAAAGGAAAATACAGACTTGACTGAAAGAAATGCAGATATTTTCAAAATAAATCAAAGCCTCAAAGAAAAGCATGATAAGATCAAAGATAGGAACAAGGCATTGATAAGGGAGAACATGAAGCTGTACAGGCAGCTTAGAATTCTGAGGCTGAAATTAAAAGATTCTCAATCGCCAACAAGGGAGAAAATAGTTTTGGAGACTCTAGACAACTTAGCTACAACCATGGTAGATATACCATAGTCGTTCACACAACAAGTTGAATTTTGCAGATCTGCACGAACAAGAGTTGCATCGTCCAAAAGACCTTGAACATTCAGCAAAGAATCAAGGTAATCATTCTTGCAAATTTTGAAGTTTTATCAAAGATAAAGTTTCGATGGTTTAAGTGAACAGGACGACTGTTCATTAACCACTGAAAGCAGAGCTTTTGATAGTTAATCCACTCAGGAGTCTTCTAGGTTAACCATCGAAAGCCTGTCACTGCCAGAATGACCGAATTTTTTCCCAGATCGAGATTTTTTGAGTTGGAATGGTTTGAAACCTCTTCGAATGGATATTTGTTGAATTGTCAAGTCAGATCCAATAGCCATTTTTGATGGATAAGGGAAATAAGAGGTGTTCCAATCATTTTTGGTACCTTTTACAAAGGCAGAAAATCAATATTTTTTCCCACCTCAACAAATTCAAATTTGTATCTCTTGAAGGAGTCATCACTCAGCCTTGGAAGGCTATTCTTCACTACACCATGACTCTACAAGAGATGAAGACCATGAAATGTGGGATTGACCTCATTTCGAGGATCATTCCATATCTTTTGCAAACTGAATTTTGACTTTCTATCTTTAGTCTATCTAATCCATGCTTTTAGGATCTAAAAACTACATTGTAAATCTATAAAGTTAAAGGTAGAAGATGAACTAAGGGTTCAATTTTGAGTTCTATATGCCATTGTTTTGTATGAAAGACACTATCTTTAATATATCAGCCAACAAGCTTCTTTCATTTGTTGCTGTCAGACCTTCTTTAATCTTTGTCTATGCTTATGAGTGGAATTAGTTCTTTTGTCTTCGTTTAATGGTCCTATGGTAACTGTCATCTTACTTTTGATTGTTAGGCAAGAATCACAAGCATCCTTGGCTAGTTTTTTGACCCATCATATATATGGTTTTATTTATGCTTTGGTTAATTGATTAGTTTTCTTATCCATCTGTTATACAAACCTATCCAACAATAGCTCTTGAACGCCTTGTGTTGCATGATTATAGTCAAGACTATCTTGAGAATACAACCCAGAGTTTAAGATATTCATATTGATCCAAAACCCCCACCTATTATTGAGAAAATAGTTTCCAAAAAGATTGTGTTACCAGGCATCTCTGACTTACAGCCTAGGAGAGTTTCGTGGAGTGATAACAGAAACAATAGCTATAGAAAAGTTCTTTGTACGTGAAAGATGGTTGTCCTCTTTGAGAAAATCAATTTCTTCCATGTTGATGAATTCTTTCAGTAGGGAGCACATTATTTCTTTGTTCTACAAATTCAGTCCTGGCACCTTTTTCTTTACTTGTCCTGAGCGGTTGATTGTCTTCCTTTGTCTCTGCAGGTTTGTTGTTGTCATTGGTTGTAGATTTGACAAAATTGATGGGTTCTTCATTTCTTGGCTTACCACTACTTGATCCCTCTTCATAACCAAAACCATTTTTCAGCTTTGGATTCCTTTGCTGATTCAGAATGGTGGTTAATCCTTCTAAGGCTTTGGTACTTGTCAGATTCTGATTATACAAGGCTTGAAACTTCTCCATCTCTTTCCTAGTTTTTACTACTTCTTGTTCTAAGGCTTCACATCTTGCCTTCTTTTCTGATAACTGTCGTTTCAGAATGTCTTCAATTTTCTTTGCCTCTTCTAATTCCACTCTTAGTAGGGAAAGGTATTCATCAGGTTCTTTACTGTCTTTCTCGAACTGTATTAGAAATTATCTTTACTTTTTGTTCTTAATTCTTAGTCTGTCAATCTCTTCCAGTGCACTGATCAGTTCTCCTTCCATGTCAACCACAACTTATTCTTCATTAGCATCACTTCCTGTGATGTTATTATCATAATCCTCTTTGGCCATAAGTATGAAGTCATTTAGTTTATCTTCAATAGAGGAGTCATTGTCTTCATCATCTGAAGGATCATCATCATTGTTTACGCAAAGACTTTTCTTCTTAAAGTTATTCTCTTTAAATAAATTTATGTGTTTGTACTTCTCCTCATCATCACATGTTTGAACCTTTCCTTTGTGGGGACATTTATTTGCAAAATGACCTATCCTACCATAGTTGAAACATTTGAAAGGCATTTTACCTTTGTATTTCCCTGATCCCTTCTTTAGTCTCTTCACAAATTTTTCTTCAATTTCATCGGGCTCAGAATCCTCATTCTTGTCTACTTTAAATGATGCTTCTCTAGAGGTGGGTTTATCTTTAACTATTCTCATTTCATATGCAGTTAATGTTCCTAGAAGTTGATCAAAATCCAAGGTTTTTAGATTATTAAGTTCTTCTATAGCAGAGACCTTCAGTTTGAACCTATCTAGGAGAGATCTCAAGATTTTATGAACTAAAGAAGGTTCCTAAATTGTTTCACCAAGTTTTTTCATTGCATTTACCATTTATTCTACTCTCAAAAAATATTTTCCAATGGTTTCATCTTCTTTCATCTTCAATTGTTCAAACTGTATTCTGTAGTTTTGAATCTTGGCATCCTTTACCTTCTCATTAACTTCGTAATTGCTAATGAGTTTGTCTCACATTTCTTTGGCAGTTCCTAGGTGCATAACTTTTATGAATTTTGCTTCTGCAAGCCCACTCAAGATAACATTCATAGCCTTAGCATTGAAGCTAAATTCTAGCTTGTCATCCTTATTAGCTAGTACAAATGGCTTTACATAACCAATATCTACCACATCCCAGACATCTGCTCCTAATGCCATTATGTAGGTTCTCATTCTCACTTTCCAAAAGGAAAAGTTGTTCCATTGAACATAGGGACCTTATTGGTTGAATTTACTTCATGGATAAACACAAAGACATATATTTCTTGAGGAAACCCATAGAGGGTAAAAACCTCTTCTTCTTTATATGATAAATAATCTTTACATTCTTTACATTATCATACATATGAGCACCAACTCAT
>JASDQU010585871.1:11143-35254 GCA_032191745.1 Picea mariana | reverse complement strand
AACTACGTTCTTAGCGGCTTCCTCCCTCTGATCACATACCTGCTATAGAGTGCTCGATACTACTTGAATCTCCAACTCTGTTATCCCCACTTGAAGATGCTAGAGGGCCTTAGCGAGCTTCACCACTTGAACCTTGACTGAATCATGTTCCTCCTGTTCCAAGACTGGCACAAAGCAAAGTGTTGTATTTATAGCTTCTTTGACCGCAGTATTCTCTGCGAGAAACTGGTCCCTTTCTCTCTATATCTTCACTTTATCCTCCTTGAGCATCACTCAAAACTCATCTTTCTCATTTTCATAGGTGGTTATGCAGTACCATGCAACTCGTAGTTTCTATAAGACTTCCTCTTTATCTTGTTTCAGAACTTCTATAGCCTTCTCCTTTTCTTCTTAGAATTTCTGAAGTCAAGCCTCTGTCACATCTGCAAGTATTATTAATTGGGTGGGATCATCCCCCAATTATGCAACCTGTGACGAAGAAGGCACAATGGGTACTGCACAGATCAATTGAATAGCTTGCTCTATTTCCTTCAGCTCGTTCTCGACCCTTTCATACAAATCTTCCTTCTTCACTCTATATCTCTTCAAGATATCTTTAGATGCATCCTCCATGGCTCTGTGGACTAGACTGATATCATCCTCTGTGAGCGTGGCCTCTAGCTGGGGCTTACTAGCGAAGGCCTTCTTTCTTTTCGAAGGTTTCTGTGAAGAAACCTTCCTCTTATGTGGTGTTTCAGTAGGGGGTTATTTCTCCTTGCATTTCTCTTGCATCCCCTCCTCCTTCTCCATTTACTTCGTCTCCTCATCCCAGCAAGCCAGATCCATTTCCTTCAGAGGTGCTATCCTCCTCATCAGTCTCTATATTTTAGGCTTTCATTGTTTTATTCTTCTTCTTCGCACTAGATTGTCTTGCATGCTCAAACTGGGTGACCAAGGGGCTTCCTATAATGTAGCATTTGAGAGTTAGACATGAGTGATAGGTGTCTGAAATTACTTCGGCCATTCCTTCATGATCTTCTTCATGTATTCATCGGTTATCTTATAATAAGATTGTATCTCCTCCTTTCTCTCATATCTGTGCACAATGATATAGATAAAATGAGGATCTGCGTGAAACTTGGCTATCGATATGTACTAGTGTAGGGTGTGCGATGTCATGCGCGGAAATGGCTCGATGGAAACCTTTAGTTGCTGATAATACGCATGGAACACATCATTTGACTGCCATTGCTTCGACATGTCGTTGGTGTACCACAAGGTTGAAAACCTAGTGGCCAACGATGGTTCGATATTCGGGAAGGTGGATCCTTCCGACATTTACCAAGTGACAAATGAAATCAATATGAGAAGCCAGCTAAAGTGGAACTCATATCCCTGATATTGAACTTTGCGAAAGTATTTCTCAAGCTTATCGATGAGGTAAATCGCCCAATCCATCTGCATGCCCTCCACACATTTTCCTGCGAGATCCACCATGAACCCAGTGACCTGTGTGGGGAGATTCTTTCTTATGATATTACCATCTATGAGTTGGCAGGCAAGGCACACTGTGCCATCCTATATAGAGGCTACCTTGTAGCCTCACTTTCCATTTTCATCTTCTCCATAAGCCTCCTTGATTTTCTAGGCCAGGGAGCCGTCTGAGGTCTTCCCTGGGTAAAACTACTAAGGTTCAGGTCCCTACATGCTCAATCCTATAATCAGGTGGATCAGCACTAGACCCACAGTAATCTATCGGTCAAGCCACATGTATCCTCCATGGTATCACAATAAGAGGAGTTTAACGCAAGTGTTAACCTTCTGGTGATGACCAAAATGGGGAATATTCATCACATTTAGTATAGTGGACTATGCCAACTCATTAATCCATGGATGAGAGACCAGACGAGGCTTCTTCTCAGTGGTCTTCGTCAAGTATCTGTGGGGTGCAAGCATCACATAGTTCTTTNATAATCAGGTGGATCAGCACTAGACCCACAGTAATCTATCGGTCAAGCCACATGTATCCTCCATGGTATCACAATAAGAGGAGTTTAACGCAAGTGTTAACCTCCTGGTGATGACCAAAATGGGGAATATTCATCACATTTAGTATAGTGGACTATGCCAACTCATTAATCCATGGATGAGAGACCAGACGAGGCTTCTTCTCAGTGGTCTTCGTCAAGTATCTGTGGGGTGCAAGCATCACATAGTTCTTTCTATATCCAAGGTTGAAATCACTATTCTTCAGTAGTGGGATCTGTCCCAACTGAATCCCAACTACGTGTATTCCCTTTTGGATGTACACAACGATCAAAGTGTACTCAAAGTCCCCTGGGATGCTATTTTGGTTAACCACGCCAACCAAAAGTGGGATATAATATGGTAAGATCGACGGGATCTGCTTCACATTATCCATATCTTGATGATGCTTACTTCACTGCTCAGTCGCGGGGTTGAAATGGTTCGAATGATGTGCAGTCAAAGGGGAAGCCTAGATTACCTTGGTCGACAATACCTGTACTCCTTCAAACATATCTTTATCATCCATAAACAAGAACCTCCTCGACGGACTACTCTAACTGAGTGTGTTCGCCCGACATTCTCAATTTTAAACATGCAGGTTGGGGTAGACGAACAAAAAGGTCGTGTAAACAACGGATGGCGAGGTTTGATAACACAGCTCGACACAAAATCACTTCTCTTCTTGTCTAAGATAATCATGGGTGGGAGAAAGGGGTCCCAGTGTAGTGTTTGATGGGTTAAATAAACGAGATTCATAACAGATTCTTCCAATGGGATACAATGCTTCAATTAATGCGAATTTGTCCGTTATGGCACGGTCTCAACATCCCAAACGTGGTCCATCCACACATAAATGAATTTCCTAGTTGTTCCGAAGCATCGTTCTAATAGTCAGAGTG
Source organism: Picea mariana (assembly GCA_032191745.1). Classification (NCBI taxonomy): domain Eukaryota; kingdom Viridiplantae; phylum Streptophyta; class Pinopsida; order Pinales; family Pinaceae; genus Picea; species Picea mariana. The sequence goes on along the minus strand of JASDQU010585871.1, from coordinate 32,348 downwards.
CCACCAACGGCCATATAGCTTTGCCAGGGCGAAGTCCCATTCTGCGTGGTTCTGATGTTCTGACTAGGTTCAAATCCTGCAAACCTATGTCCTGCAAAGTCTTCCATTTGTTCTCTGTAACTTCCTGTAGCTTTTCCAACTTGGATTTCTTCTTACTGAGCTTCCTTGCCTTCTTTCCTGTGATATGAGTCTCTCTAACTATTTATGGAATTCTCTTTCCATTCTTATTCTTATCTTCTCCTAGCGTAGTGACTTAGCATTGTCGATGTGCTCTCAAAGGGTTTGAAGTTAATACCTCTTCTCTTATTAATTCCAGGGTGGGTATTCTTCTTTCTTTCATGGATAGGTCCTTCAAAATTTCTTGGGTTCTTTAAACTTTGACAACTAATTATTTTTCCCTTTGTTTCTTCGACTTATCTTCTCATTCTTCTATTAGTCGGTCTATTTTTCTAGCTATTAAATCCCTTAGTTCTTGCTTTTTCTTTTCTTCATCTTCTTCCTCTTCTTTCCTTCTGATCTGATCCTTCTCGATCCAAGTCTTTCCTAAGAAAAGTGGGAACGGGGTGCTATTCTCAACAAACTTAATGACCTCAAATTCCTCTTTGGTTGATGTTCCATGGATGATAATAGGTGCATTAGTAACTCTTCCACATAGGGTTATCATCTTTCCCTTGAACAAGCCTATCCTTCCCAATGAAGGTATCATAGTAGGCTTTCCCAAAATATCCCAAGTGTCTTCTATCATAATATTCACTTGTGTTTCCTTATCCAAGACAGAGTTTATGATGAAGTCTATGTCGAAGTCTCTTATTCTTTCATTTATGCACTCTTTTACCTTCGATATCTCTATTAAAATGACATCATTTTGATCATTCATCATTTCTTTCAACTATGATAACAAATTCTGAGCTTTCTCTGACTCATTCTCTTGATGATTCTCTAACACGATCTTATTCTCTTGACTTCCTTCATAGTTTTCTTGTCTCATGTTCATTTGTTGGACTTTAGCAATCATCCTTGGACAACCCTCAACTTCATGACCAACAATTTTACAACAAAGACAAATAGGGCCTGTACCAGGGCATTCCTTAGCAAGATGTCCCGGTCTTATGCAGTTATAACATAGTGTCAATCCTTTATTTCTCTTATAAGTTCCCCAACTTCTCTTGTACTGCACACTAGGATCACAGTGCTGGAGCTGAAATCTGCAAAAAACCTTTCTAGGTTCCTGCATCCATTTATTAGTCCAAAAATTCTTTCTATGCATAGGAATAACATATCTTTCTTTATTTCTATCAAATTTATTCAGATCAACTCTTTCTTCCAAATGCACCCTAGCTTTCAGACTAGGACAAAATCTATTAAACATACCTAAATTCATGCTTTCAAAACAAAAACTTTTTCTTATCTTACTCTTATAAAAGCACAAATATTTACCTCTTTCAAGATCTTACCTCTTTTCTTTAGATCAGGTTTATTTCTTAGCACAGATCTTCGCAATTCAAGTAGAGTACTATGCATTATAGTATCAAATCTACACACATAGATTCTCTTTTTTTTACTTAAGTTCCCAACAATCATAGTTTCAGGTCCCGACAACAGAACCATTTGTTGGCACAGGGACAAACCCAGAGTTCAAATCTAACAACACACCAAAAAAACCCTAACTATCGTCCCTTTCGGCAACACCTACGAAGCAGGCGAAGTCTCACCCGAGGTAGAGGAAGGGGGGGTTACAGGACTTAGGCGTATGTAACCAAGTTGGGACATAGATTTGTGATTATAACACTTTGCAAGTACTTTTATAACACTTACAAGATGGTATGCATTAGTTCATTAGGTTTATTAACATCGCAGAACAAACCCTAAGATAGATCAACACAGTAACAATAAAGATTAATCACTTCAACTACTTAGCACACAACATAGAGTTAGATCTAACATTCATTCATCCTTAACACATGTGAATCACTAAGCATTTATGGATCTATCTAACATACATAATAAGAAAAGAAGATTCATAATATAAACAACACAACACAAAGAAACCAGAAGACACAAGATATACGTGGTTGACCCCAGTGTAGGGACACTTCCACCAACTTCTTCGTCTTATTTATTATTCTTCAATCTCTTACATTCATATACTCCTGTGCACTAAGCCATAGAGCCAAGGTTCGCAGAGGATAGGAGATCTGCGCATTGAGCACCAGATCCTCCTTCCCAAAATTAGGTCAAGGCACAAAGCCAACTCCTTTATCAAGCACAAATCCTTACATAAAATTTATGTTGCACGAAGAGCTCGTAATTTCTTTCACTTAGCTACTTATACTTCTCTCTCTAAGTCTCTTACATGGCTTTGCTACTTCTACCTTACAATATTACTTATTTATACTTTTACAATAAGTCCTAATCATGGGAAACCCATGGGCCGACATCCCATAACCCACTACAAAATCCCTAAGAACCCCTTGCTGGGTCCACAAAGCCCACAAAACAAGTGAGATCTGTCATCTAAACGCTTCCTGGGTGGTCCTTCCCCGATCACTGCGTCGAATTCCAAAAAGTTGTCAAAATTGACCAAGATTTCCTCAAAACTTGGTTGAGGGCCAACAGGCCCCCAACACTCACCTGTGACTCGTCTCAAGTCACTTAGGTCTGGGAAACACTGCTTCAAAGGCCTCTATATTCACTCGAGTAGCCTTAACTTGTTGCTTTGCTTGTTCCTCCTACTTAGCGAGCTCTTGGATCATTTGCCCTGTAACAGGCCCTTTTAGGCGTTGTTTCACTATTGCAACCACTTGGTCCAGTTGCGAGCCTTGTACTTCGATTTATTCGAACATCTTGCAAGATTAATGCTGCATAGGTTGTAGCTTCTGAATGACTTTGATTACTCTACTCTTGATGGAATTAACATGTTGTTATACTGCATGTTGTTCTTGTGATATTTTCATTCTCTTGACTACAGTGAGTAGCTTCATCTGCGCCTGGACCGAGGAGGCCTGATTTTGCGCCTTCTGTAACTGTGCTTCCAGTTTCCTTAGCTCTATATTTTTTGTGAGGAATTCATAAGTCTATGTTCTTCTATCGCTTAGTTCTTTGCATTCTAATTTGAGGGCTCTGATCCTTCCAACTACATTCTTAGCGGCTTCCTCCCTCTAATCGCACACCTGTTGTAGAGTGCTTGGTACTTCTTGGATATCCAACTCTGTTATCCTTGATTGAAGCTACTAGATGGCCTCAACAAGCTTCACCACCTAAACCTCGACTGACTCATGTTCCTACTATGCCAAGCCTGGCATAGAGAAAAGTGCTTTGTTCACAACTTCTTTGACCAGAGTCTACTCTGCGAGTAGTTGGTCCTTTTCTTTCTGTATCTTCACTTTGTCCTCCTCGATCATCACCCAAAACTCATATTTCTCATTTTCATAGGAGGTTACGCAGTACTGCGCAAATCGTAGTTTCTCTAAGACTTCCTCTTTCTCTTGTTGCAGGGCTTCTATAGCTGTCTCCTTTTCTTCTTGGAATTTCTGAAGTCAAGCCTCTGTCACATCTACAATCTTCTTAATTGGGATGGCTCATACCCCAATTCTGTAATTTGTGATGAAGAAGGAACAGTGGATACTACGTGGATCAATTGAATAGCTTCCTCTATTTCCTTCAACTCCTTCTCGACCCTTTCATACAACTCTTCCTCCTTCACTCCATATCTCTGCAAGAGATCTTAGAAAGCATCCTCCATGGCTCCGCAGACTAGACTGATATCATCTTATGTGAGTGTGGCCTCTAGCTGGGGCTTACTAGCACAGGCTTATTTCTTGTCGAAGATTTCTGTGAAGAAACCTTCCTCTTCTGCGGTGTTTCAGTAGGGGGGTATTTCGGTGGTGTAGCTTTGTCTTCTCCTTGATTTTCTCCTACATCCCCTCCTCCTTCTCCTTTTACTTCGTCTCCTCCTCTCGACGAACCAGATCCATTTCCTTTAGAGGCGTTGTCCTCCTCATCAGTCTCTATATTATGGGCTTCCTCCTTTTTCTTCTTCTTCTTTGCACTGGACTATCCTACATGCTCGAACCGGGTGACCAAGGGGATTCCTATAATGTCAACGTTAGAGAGTTTGGAATCAACGACAGGTGTTTGAAATTCCTCTGACCATTCCTTCATGATATTCTCCATGTATTCATGTGTTTTCTTGTAATAATATTGTATCTCCTCTTTTCTCTCATCTTTGCGCACAGTGAAATAGATAAAATGTGAATCTGCACGGAACTTGGCAATCAATTTGTACTGGTGTAGGGTGTGGCATGTCATGTGCGGGAATGACTCGATGGAAACCTCCAGTTGTTGATAATACGCATGGAACACATCATTCGACTGCAATTGCTTCGACATGTCGTTGGTGTACCACAAGGTTGAAAACCTAGCAACCAACGAATTTGATGGTTCGATCTCCTGGAAGGTGGCTCCTTTTGACATTTTCCAAGCGATAAATGCAATCAATTTGAGCATCCAACTAAATTGGAACTCGAATCCATGATCCTGAGCTTCGTGGCAGTATTTCTCAAGATTGTTGATGAGGTAACTCACCCAATTCATTTGCATGCCCTCCACACATTTTCCTGCGAGGTCCACCACGAACCCGATGACCTATGTGGGGTGATTCTTTCTTACGATCTTGCCAGCTATGATTTGGCAAGAGAGGTGCACTACACCATCCTATATAGAGGCTACCTTTTAGCCTCACTTTCCATTTTCGACTTCGCCATAAGCCTCCTTGATGTGTTGGGCCAGGGAGCGGTCCGAGGTCTTCCCTAGGTAAACCTGTTGAGGGTCGGGTCCTTGCATGCTCAATCCTATAATCAGGTGGATCAATGCCGGATCCATAGTAGTCCACCAGTTGAGCCAGAGGTATCCGCCATGGTAGCACCACAAGAGGAGTTTAACGCAAGCGTTAATCTTCTGGTGATGGCCAAAATGGGGAATCTTCATCACATTTAGTATAGTGGACTACGCCAACTCCTTAATCTGTGGATGGGAGATCAGATGAGGCTACTTTCTAGTGGTATTTGTCAAGTATCTGTGGGTTGCAATCATTGCATAGTTCTTTCTATCTCCAAGGTTGATGTCATTGTTCTTCAGTAGTGGTATTTGTCCCAACTGACTTCCAACTACGCGTATTCCTTTTAGGATGTACACAGTGATCAAAGTGTACTCGAATTCCCGTAGGATGATGTTGTCGTTAACTGCACTAAACAAAGGCAAGATATAACCCAATAAGATTGATGATATCTTCTTCACATTATCCAAATCGTCGCGATGCTTACTTCGTTGCTCAGTCGAAGGGTTGACACGGCTCGAACGACGTCCAGTTGAAGGGGAATCGTGGAGTCATGTGGTTGATGGTGCCTGTACTCCTTCAGACATATATTTATCATCCATAAACTTCTTAAGAACCTCCTTGATGGACTTCTCTAACGCAGTGTGTTCACCTGACATTCTTAATTTTAAATAGGAAGGTCAGGGTAGCCGAACGGATAGGTGGACTAAACAATGGATGGTGAGGTCTGATAACATAGCTTGACACATAATAAATTCTCTTCTTGTCTCAGATAATCACGGGTGGCAGAAAGTGGTCCCGACGCAACATCCGATGGGTTAAATAAGAGAGCGTCATAACAGACTCTTCCAATGGGAAAGAATGCTTCCATTAATGTGAATCTGTCCGTTATGGAAGAGTATCAACGTCCCAAATGTGGTCCATCATCCCATAAATTTGTTTCCTATCCATTCTGGACCATTGTTCTAATAGTTGGGGTGCCTCCAATGATCATATAGCTTTGCCAGGGCAAAGTCACATTCTGCACGGTTCTGCTGTTCTGGTGAGGTTCAAATCCTGTAAACCTGCCTCCTGCGAAATCTTCCATTTGTTATCTGTAACTTCATGTATGTTTTCCAAGTTGGATTTCTTCTTATTGATATTCCTTGCCTTCTTTCCTGTGATCGTTTTCTCTCTAACTGTTTCTAGAATTCTCTTTCCATTCTTATTCTTATCTTCTACTAGCATAGTGACTTCGCATTGTTGATGTGCTCTCAAAGGGTTCGAATTTAATACCTCTTATCTTATTAATTCTAGGGTGGGTATTCTTCTTTCTTGCATGGATAGGTTCTGTTAGTCCCAAAAGTTGCACTTGACTGTGAGAGGGAAATCTAGGGCATCATCAAGGTTATTGCAAATGTATTTTGAGAGTTTTATGATTTGGTTTTTGAAAGGGTGGTTGAAGACTGGTTCAAGGTTTCAGGATAAACAAGAATTTCAGAATAAGAACAAATGATATCCCACTGACTGGTTAAAGGGTAGCCACATAGATGAATTAGACAAATAAGGAAAGAGAATATGAGGTCTCCAATTTGTTAACCCCACATAAAATTCTTATCTCAAAATCTAGTTAAGAAACAAGAAAATTAGCTTGTAAATCAAAACTTGAAAATAATAAAAACAACAAATTCTTCGTTGTAGCAATTGATGATCAAGAAAACAATGCATTGTAGTTTGATAAATGATCTCAAGCATGAAGAAAAAAAGAACATGGAAGAAGAGAAAGTTTAACCATCAATATGCCTTTTCCATTAAGTGTCAACATATAATAGAAATGTCTTACAAGGAGTTTCAAAACAGGTCCCCTGAATATCCAAATTTTCAAACACCACAAAGTCTTTCATCTTTCTATTTATACTATTCAAAAGACAACTACATATCATAACTTCTAGTGTTATGTTAAGGATAGGATTTGATCAGTATCTATCTTTGAGGAGGATCAATTCAAAATGAGCATTTACATTACAAAAATAGACATCAGCTCAACAACTTAATCCCAAATGATTCTTTCAACAATACATTAGATCCTACAAATTGGGAGTTGGCTTTTATTTAGTTATGTATTCTAAGTATTCGACTTCACAAGCCAAAAAAAAGTAAATCATCTCTCGTTCCCTGGTAAATATCAACACTTCAAAACTGTTCCAAATCCTTCATAAGGCTATCATGATATGATAACAACGCTAGATTTAGCAGTCCTCTGTTTCAGCTTAGTGGTGAGTACAATGTTTTGCTTATATAGTTTGAAGTTGGATTCTCTAAGCTCTTTCAGTAATGTTTTTTTCTCCCTTTTCTTCTTCTTGAACCCATGTATCTTTTCTTGTTACCTAGCACTCTAGTGCTCTACTTGAGCCTTTTCCTTCTTCAACTGCTTAACCATTTTCTGGATTTCTCTGATCTTCTCTTTATCACTTCTGACCTTGACCTTGAATTCTAGAAACTCTTCTGCAGGTGAAGGCTTGTTTAGATCTATGGTAGCCTTAGGTTCTTTCAGTTTAATTTGGTACCTAGAAGCTAATCCTGAGCTGTGATCATTATCTTAACTAGCCGAATCCATGGCCTCTAGGATATCTGAAGTATGGTCTGAATATACAAAATGATAATCCTTGTTTTCAAAAATTATAATGGTGCCTTTATAAAGTGCTTCTTCTCTTGATAATCTGGTGGTATCTCTTGTTACAGGTCCTGTAGGAGATTGAGCAATCCGTTTACCCCTACTATTGTTTTCTTGTGTAATGGAAGTCTTTCTGCCTTTTCTTTGACACCTATTTTTGATTCCTCGGAATGGTCTTCTATGACTATAAAATTTTCTTCTTTTATATATGGATCAAACATAGCTTTGGAATTCAACCTGTATTTGTTAGCAACCCTAGTGGAATTCCTCCTAGGATATTTAGACATAGGTGCAGATTGCTTCCCCTGCTTTTTGACTGTGGCACCTTTCTTACTGGTTGCACGTTGTTTATGCTTGACTATAGATTTAATTGAGCTTATATTGAAATATTCATCTAAATCTTCCTCCATTTTAATGTCAATATCAGAAATCACTGTTGCATCAGGAAACATTTCAATCTCTGCATCAAATTTTGATCTCTTACATCTGTTGGTAGTGGATTTTTTTTGGTTTTCATCTACAAGAGTATCAACAGAAATTTGTTGAGTCTACTTCCTTCTCTTTCTAGTCCTTGTCACCCTAGTGGTAGATATTTCCTCTTTGGCTGGGAATTCATCAATTGTGATACTATGTTTTTGAGTAGTTGCCTTTTTTCCTTTGCCCCTTTTTATTTTCTTGGTTGTGGATCAGGATTTAGGGATTGTATCAACCAATTCCAAGGTTTCTGTACTTCACTCAAAGTAGAAACGACCAGTGTATTAATTAAAACTTAATGAAACAGGCTACCTTTGGCCATGGYAGGGTGATATTGTACCCTTTTTGACATCTTAGATAAGCTTTTGAGTAGAAAATATGGTAGATTTAAGGGATAGTATTCATTGATATGCATTAATAACCTAATATGGTAGATGTAAACTAGCAAGAATATACCCTCACAGGTGATATACCTGTGAATTATAATCAGATCRGKATGCCACTCCTGTATGATCCAGCTGTGAGGGACTCCTTTCTTCCAATCTAGGTTCTTCTTATCTGGTAACAAGAATTGGTTCACGAACTCCATGACCACGTGCTCCTTTTTCCACCATCATTCTCCCCTAATTGCCAATATGCAAGCTTTGGCAATGGATTGTTCTATCACCAACAACAACAGTTTACCAATCACCACTTTGAAGCCATCGAAGTTATGTGCAAACATCATGGACACCTGTTCGTCATGCCCCTGGAAAGTGGTAAAGAAATTGAACCAGCCCGTGTCCTTGAACCTTTGTGCCATCTATGGATATGCTTCAAGTAGATCGGTACCCTCAGGTTCCAACCTAACAATTTTCCCACCTTTATTCGACGCCATGTCGATGATACAATGTTGTAACTTGGCACCGTTGGAAATCATGAATTTAAAATCTGCAACTATTACTTCATAACAATTTCCTTAAATGGATATCTTTGCACATAATCCAACATATTAGAATAAGAGATGATAGTGTCATATAATGATATTGGAAATGGAACTGATTTGATACAGGCCCTTGCAAGTACAGAGTGATCTCATTCATGCAACGGTTCAAATGACATCATCGATTTAAGCGAGATTATGGAGTACATGTAGGTCTTTTATCCACGATTCATGTGATCATGACAAGATTTGGATGGTTGGCGCATGTCACAACATGATTACTTTAGCACTGTAGGAATAACATTATTCTCGTGGTGGTATTGATGACTTGGCAATAATTTGAATTTTCAAATTTCAAATAAGCAAATGATGTGACAAATCTCATTAATCCATTTCTTAAACCTTCAAACTTAAGAAAATTATTCAAAAATACTAAAAATGAAAAGCATAACAAACTCAAACCAAATATTAAAGTCTAATGAAATCAAGCAATGAGGTATAAGAAGGGAGGATTTAGGAAAAGGCATTCTCACTACATCAAGAACAAATTTAGAGACTAACATTGGCTCCTTCTGGGGGTGAATTTTTGATGATAAACTCCAAGAACTGCAGACCAATGTCTTTCCCTTACTTATGATTCACTGATTTCCCTGTATCTGTCATCCTTTATTTGCAACACAACTGTAACAAGTCCATTGGGTATATGGAGTCTTTATTGAAAGAAAAACCTATTGTATAGGCCTAAACCTTTGATGAATCTTTAAAGAAAATAGTGTTTCAAAAACCTCCCATTCACTGCCCCCCCAAAAGTTTTTGTGTCATCTAGATTATGTAGGATAAAAGTATTATTATCCATCACCTTGTCTATTCTGAAAGGACCATACCATAGGTTATCAAACTTACCATATTTTTCTTTATCCTCTCTCCTAGAATCCCACCTTAAAACCAAATCTCCTTCACTAAAAACATATTTCTTAGTTATTTTATCAAATGTGGCTTTGAATTTTCTCTAGTGAGCAACGATTTTCTGATTCATCTGTTCTCTGACCTGCTAAACATCGATCATCTGAAAATTTCTCCTTTAGAGATCGTTGGGTTCTTCTAACTCTTCTTGGAAAAATGTTAAGTTTGGTAAGCCCAATTGAGTTGGAAGAATAGCTTCTATCCCATACACCATCTATAAAGGAGAGGTACCAATAGATTTCTTGTTACTGATACTATCAGCCCATAAGGAAAAATTTAACTTGGAATCCCATGACCTCTTATTTTCTGCAATTAGTTTTTTGATAATCCTTATCAGACTTTTATTGGAGGACTCTGCTAACCCGTTTCCTTGGGGGTAGTAAGGAGTAGAGTGGACCAATTTGATGTTATAATTATTGTAGAAAACAATCATGGAGTTGGATTTAAAAGCTTCGGCATTATCAGTGACTAGTTTTTTAGGAAAACCAAACCTAGAAAATATATGTCCTTCAATAAATTCCATGATTACCTTGTATGTTGCATTCCGAGTTGGAATTGCTTCAATCCACTTTGTAAATTAATCTATGGATGTAAGGATCCATTTATGCTATCCATAATATGAAGGGTTGATTTCCCCGATGAAATCCAAGCCCCACTGTTGGAATGGTCCATGAGCGATGATTGGTTTCAGAGGTAGGGACATAAGTTTCTTCTTTCCAACAAATTTCTGACAGGGTTCACATGCCCTAACCTGAGAAAAAATGTCTGAGAACATAGTTGGTCAGTAATAGCCTGCCCTGAGAATCTTGAAAGCAGTAGCTTTCCATTGGTGATGAACTCCAAAAACATCATGGTGTAGATCACAAAAAAAAAAATTAGCTTCTCCTTCATCAACACACCTCAACAAGATACCATGAGGATCTTTCTAAAACAAAATCTAATCAATAATGCAATACTTTACTAATTTTAATTTTACTGATATGATCTTTGATTTATCCAATTCTAGAGGAGATTGAAGATTCATCAGAAAAAATACAATATCCTTGTACCATGGTGAAGAAACATACTTGCTATTTACCTGCGAACTAGTTTCTTCAATCTAGAAGGAAGAATCCTGTGCTTTTCCTGAAAGATGGTATAACCCAATTGCTTTGTAATTGGACTTTGTCATTAATTTGGAAAGGCCTTGACCTTTTATCAGCTGAGTAGGATTTATAGTCAGGTTGTACTCCATGATTTGTGTTATCCATTTTCCTCTCTTTCCTTCACAATCAGGCTGAACTAAGATTTCTTTGACTTCACTGCTTGGGACATAAGAAGTGATCATAGACTGAAGGACATATACCATGAAATATTGCAAAGCCTTTACCAAGACATAGGCCTTCTTTTCCATTATATCACATTTCAGTTCAGAGTCTCTAAGATGTTTTTTGAAGAAGGAGATGGGTTTCTCATATCCTTGCTCATTTCCTTGCAAAAGAACAACAACTATGGTATCTTCTGAGGCAAATGAAAAAATCATGAATTCTTTGGAGTAATCTGGACTGATGAGAATAGGTTCCTGAACAAGAGCCTTCTTGATATTCTCAAAATATTCTTTAGCTTTTGGTATCCACTTAATTTATGCATCCTTTTTCAACATGTTAGTAATGTACTTGATAATATTTGCAAAATTAGGTATAAACCTCCTTAAAAAATTAATTTTACCAATGAAGGACTAAATAGACTTCTTGTTTCTCAGAATGTCTACCTACTGGATAGATTTTAATACCTTTAGGTGAAACAATGTGTCCCAAAAGTTTTCCTTCCTCCATGAAAAAATGTGACCTTTTAGGATTAAGTGATATACTGTACCTCCTGCATTTCTCAAAAGTCTTCTTCAAGTGCTGTAAATGTTCTTCATGAGATGATGAAAATACAGTGATGTCATGAAGATAAATAACTACAAACTTTTCTTTCTCACCAATAAAAGCAATGTCCATATCCCTTTTAAATGTGGCTCATGCATTCATCAATCCAAAGGGCATCTTTTCATACATAAAAATGCCCCAGGGAGTGGTAAAAGTTGTTTTCTTTTTGTCTTCCTCCACTACTGATATTTGATTGTACCCTGAGTGTCCATCAAGCATAGAAATGTTCTTTTCCCCTACAACTCTTTGTAAAATATGATCCATTTTTGGTAATGGATAATTATCTTTTAAGGAGCACCTGTTCAAATTCCAAAAGTACACACAGAGTCTTATCTCTCCACTCTTCTTCTTGACAGGTAAAAGGTTCGCTACCTACTCTGAGTATCTTAGTGGCACTATGATTTTGACATCAAATAACCTTTTCAGCTCTTTTTCTATAATGGGTAACAACAAAGGATTGAATTGCCTAGAATTTTTATTAAAGGGTTTTGATCCAGGTTTCAAAGGAATTTTGTGTTGTATTATATCTGTATCAAACACCTTCAGATATTCATAAGACTAGGAAAATACATCTGAATATTGCTTCATCAATTCAACCTATATCTCCCTCTGTTTTTGTGACAATTTTCTAGATATTTTGACCAACCTGAGATTTGTATTAGAATTGATATCATAGTCCACTACATCAATGTCTTCTGCCTGAATAACAACCTTCCTGGAAACATCATTGTTATCAAACAACCTCTTGAGTGGAACCAAACCTTTAGGCAGATGGTTTGTCTTTAATTCAATAATTTTGTGCCGACCAACACTGTCTTGAAGAACATCTGCAACATGTACCTCTACATCATCATCTTCATTATCTCGATCTATTGAAATGTTGGAAAACTCTTCAATAGTCTTTAAGAATCTTTGAATTTCCTCATCATCTTTAAAGACCTGCCAATTTTTTATATTTTCTAGTATTGAGTGTCTGTGTCTAAAATCAACCTCAAATTTCAAATTAGGAAACATTGGAGTCTTAAAGTTTCTAATTGCAAGTGCCAAAGAGTCAGCTTGTTGATTTAAATTTCTATGCACAAAAGTAATATTGAATGCCAAAAATAAATTATCCACATAATCCCACACTTAATTCATATATTGTTTCAACCTTTTCTGCTTGGTTTGATATATGTTCTTAATCTGGTGAATAATAAGTTCTGAATCTCCAAAAACAGAGAGCTTATCTATACCCATATCTTTTGCAGCTTTCAACCCTAACAACAAGGCTTCATACTCACTGATTTTATTGGTTGTGTCAAATTCAAGTTTATATGACATAGGAATGACCTCTTGGGTAGGGTAAATGAAAACAATCCAAGCACCAGAACCTTCTCTAGAACAAGCCCCATCAAAATACATTTTCCAAACAAAATTATCTGCACTGTCCCCAACTACAGGTGTTGTTTTCCTAATTGATGTTTCTTCCATCTGATCACCAATATGAAAATAGAGGAACAAATATCATCTTCTACAACATATATAGGATGAGTAGTAGTGTTTTCATGATCACTCACCAAATAAGCCAGTCTTACTTCCTTGTATAATCTCCAATGTTCCCCACCAAAAAAAGTTATGGTAGCATAACTAAGATCCATCTGTAGAGTGCCTCCTACTTTTTTGGCCTAGGATCTTGACAAAAGCATTCTGAATTTTGGAGGTATGCCAACCATAATAACACCCAATACCACACTCTTCATAGGTAATTGGGAAAGAGTAACAACCATGTCCTTGATCACTCCCAGGCATTTGACTTTCCTGGAGTCAAAATAATATAGATCATGGTATGATTTAGTAATATCTAACCCTAATTCATCCATCACCACCTTAGGAATTACATTGTGTGAGGCACCAAAATCCATTAGGAAATTATGCAATATCTTGTCATGAACATTTAGTAATATGTAGAATGGAGGAAAAGTATCAATTTTGTCTTCAATACAAGGTCCAATGGTTATAGCAGGGTTCTCATCTTGTAGGTTGACAATATTTGAAAAGGTAACCTGAGCAGGAGACTGTAAAGCCTTGAGAACAGTCTTCCTAAAAGGATTTTTTTTCATTAGTTCTAGAAGAGGCACATAAATCATAATTTTGTTAATTTCATGTTCTAGACTGAAAGAAGAAATAGACTTTTATGATTCCTTTAACTCTGTAGTAGTAACCTTGACAGGCTGCTTCAATGGTTGATCAATCTGAATCCTAGAACTGTCTTTATTGATCCCTGTTTTAACTGGAGTGTTGGCCTTCTTTGTGGAAGCAGGTGTATCCATTTTAAGTGTATTTGAACTGGATATGAGATTATATTTCTTCCTTTTAGGTTCCTTCTGGACAACCTCATCAACATCCCCTTCTTAAAACTGATTTAATATCAAAGCATCTTCATAATACTACTGTGTCACATGCATAGGAGATGATTCTGAATCATTTATATGTACTGTGGGGTCATCTTCTATATCATCTTCATCCTCCACCTCATCTACTGCATTATTCTAGAAAGGAGGCAAAAAAATTTTATCTTCTTGGTTCTTCCTTTCTCTTGGTAATATTTGAGGTGCATTGTTTAGGCTCCTGAACTGATTTTGATTTCTATATCCACTCTCCTGGGTGGGTCTACTGTGATTTTTTTGTTCCATTTTCAACCTGGCCATATCAGATGTCAAAGTCTTCAACATCTTAGYCATTTCATCCATCTTAGAATCAGATGTTATAAGAGAAGAAGAAGGAAGATCTTCTTTCTGCTTTTTCCTATCTCTATCACCCATGGACTTCAATTTGTTTGGTGCTAATATGTTAGATTCTACCTCAATAGCAGCTTCTTGCATCTGGCTAAGGGTATCATACCTTCTTTCTCTTAGTAACAAAGAAAATTCAGCATCGAAAGAATTGGCAAATGTGATTTTGGTTGATGTTTCTGAAGGCTTAATTTCATCTGGAATTTTATTGTACATTTTATTGAATCTTTTAGTAAAATCATATATTGATTCACCTTGTTTCCTTTTTAAAGCACCAAATTCAGTAATGTAGTATAAATAGTCTTTCCTGTCTCCCCAGTGTCTTATAAAAGTGTCATCCAAGGCCTCAATATCAACAATTGAATTAGGTGGCAAACTTCTGAACCATTTTCTGGCTTCACCATCTAAACTCTGCACAAATAGTCTCATCCACACATCTGCATGCTCTACATTGAAATTGTCTGCAAAACTGTAAAAGTTATTCAAATGCTCTTCAACAGTAACTCCTCCTTCTCCATTGAATCTAGGCAAATATTTCATTTAGTCATTTGGTGGAAAGGCATATGGAACTTGTGGAAGGTTCAAAGGGGCATATCTAGCTACAACAATTGCATCCATTCTATACACAACCATATTTTTTATCTTTGGTGTTTGAGCTTTAGGAGTAAGAAATATTGGTGATGTAGAAAGTGAAATTGTCCCCTGTGTGTGACAACTTAACTATACTGATAATGAATATTGATCCTCAACAGACAGGGTTTTCAAAGAGGGTTTTCAAAAGAAGAATAGTGTGGTTTAACTTCTTTAGAGGAGAGATATTCAAATGGTCAAGAGAGTGTTTCCAGTTCACTTTTAATATATTTGTTGTGATCTCTCAAAGATTCAGCCACAGTCAAAGTATTTGAATGTTCCTCTTCAATGAGCTCAGCAAGTAGCTTCCATTGATTTAAATTTAATTCTGAGATAGTTGAAGGAAAGGAAACTGTAGCAGGCTCAATGATAGGTTTGATCTCACTTTCATGAATTACTTCTTTATATGATTGAGGTTTGATAATTTTAGAGGAATGTCGTTGAGAAATTTTTGAAGGCAATTTTCCCTTTGAGGAAGAGGACTGTCCAAGAATAACTTTAGATTTTCTTAATAATTTTTTAGGATCTAGTACTGCTGCAACATGATCTGGATCTAGATTTTTTCTGGTTACTGGTCTCTTAGTAGATGATGATGAAGTTAGATGAGTTTGAGGCCCTTTACCTTCTCTTTTAGGAGCCATAATTACCATAGAGGAGTCGCCAGGTGAATAATCACAGTCTTATGTGATGTTCAAAATCTTGTTCACCATCAAGGTTTGAATCTAATCTTGTYGTTTCCCTGGGGAAGATATCTTCATTTCTTTGTCCTCGACAATGGCACAAAAAGATGTTAGTCCCTAAATTTTCACTTGAATGTGAGAGGGCAATATAGGGAATCATYAAGGTTATTGAAAAAGTATTTTGAGAGTTTTATGATTTGGTTTTTGAAAGTGTGGTTGAAGATTGGTTCAAGGTTTCAGGATAAATATGAATTTCAGAATAAGAACAAATGATATCCCACTAATTGGTTAAAGGGTAGACACATAGATGAATTATAAAAATAAGGAAAGAGAATATGAGGTCTCCAATTTGTTAACCCCACATAAAATTATTATCTCAAAATATAATTAAGAAACAAGAACATTAGCTTGTAAATCAAAACTTGAAAATAATAACAACAACAAATTCTTCATTGTAGCGATTGATGATCAAGAAAACAATGCATTGCAGTTTGATAAATGATCTCAAGCATGAAGAGAAAAAGAACATGGAAGAAGAGAAAGTCTAACCATCAATATGCCTTTTCCATTAAGTGTCAACATATAATATAATTGTCTTACAAGGCGTTTCAAAACAGGTTCCCTGAATATCCAAATTTTCGACCACCACAGAGTCTTTCATATGTCTATTTATACTATTCAAAAGATAACTACAGATCCTAACTTCTAGTGTTCTGCTAAGGATAGGATCTGATCAATATCTATCTTTGTGGAGGATTAGCTCAAAATGAGCATTTACATTACAAAAATAGACATCAGCTCAACAACTTGATCCCAGATGATTTTTTCAACAAAACATTAGATCCTAGAAATTGGGAGTTGGTTTTGATTTATTTATGTATTCGAAGTATTTGACTTCACAAGATAGAAAAAAGTAAACCATCTCTCATTCCCTGGTAAATATAAAAACTTCAAAACTGTTCTAAATCCTTCATAAGGCTATCATGATATGATAACAGCGCTAGATTTAGCAGTCCTCTGTTTCAACTTAGTGGTGAGTACAATGTTGTTCCAATTTAGTTTGAAGTTGGATTCTCTAATCTCTTTGAGTAATTTTTTTTGCCCCCTTTTCTTCTTCTTGAACCCCTGTATCTTTTCTTGTTGCCTAGAACTCCACTTCTCTACTTGAGCCTTTTCCTTCTTCAACTGCTTAACCATTTTCTGGAGTTCTCTGATCTTCTCTTTATAACTTCTGACCTTGACCTTGAATTCTGGAAACTCTTCTGCAGGTGCAGGCTTGTTTAGATCTATGGAAGCCTTAGTTTCTCTCAATTTAATTTGGTACCTAGAAGCTAATCTTGAGTTGTGATCATCATCTGAACTAGCTGAATCCATGGCCTCTGGGATATCTGAAATATGGACTGAATCTACATGATGATCATCTTTGTTTTCATAAATTCTAATGGTACCTTTAGAAATTGCTTCTTCTCTTGATAATCTGCTGGTAGCTCTTGTTACAAGTCCTGTAGGAGATTGAGCGATCTATTTACCTCTTTTTATTGTTTTCCTGTGTAATGGAAGTATTTTGGCCTTTTCTTTGACACCTATTTTTGAGTCCTCGGAATGGTTTTCTATGAATATACCATTTTCTTCTTTGATATATGGATCAAATATATCTTTGGACTTCAACCTATATTTGTTAGCAATCCTAGTGGAATTCCTCCTAGGATATTTAGACGTAGGTGCATATTGCTTCCCCTGCTTTTTGACTGTGGCACCTTTCTTACTAGTTTCTCATTGTTTATGATTGACTGTAGACTTAATTGAGCTTATATTTAAATATTCATTTGAATCTTACTCCATTTTAATTTCAATATCAGAAAAGACTTATGCATCAAGAAACATTTCAATCTCTGCATCAAATTTTGATCTCTTACCTTTGTTGGTGGTGGATTTTTCTTGGTTTTCATATACAGGAGTATCAACAGGAATTTGTTGAGTCTGCTTTTTTCTCTTGCTGGTCCTTGTCACCCTAGTGACAGATATTTCCTCTTTGACTAGAAATTCATCAACTGTGATACGTTGTTTCTGAGTAGCTTTCTTTTTTCCTTCGCCCCCTTTTTATTTGCTTGGCTGTGGATCAGGATTTAGGGATTGGATCAACCAATTCCAAGGTTTTTGTACTTAACTCAAAGCAGAAACAACCAATGTATTAATTAAAAATTGATGAATCAGGCTACCTATAGCCATGGTAGGGTGAGATTGTACCCTTTTTGACATCTTCGATAAGATTTTGAGTAGAAAATATGGTATATTCAAGGGATAGTATCCATTGATATGCATTAATAACCTAATATGGTAGATGTAAACTAGTGAGAATATACCCTCATTGGTGATATACATGTGAATTATAATAAGAGAGGTATGCCACTCCTGTTTGATCTAGTTGTGAGGGACTCCTTTCTTCCAATCTGGGTTCTTCTTATCTGGTAATAAGAATTGGTTCATGAACTCCATGACCATGTGCTCCTTTTTCCACCATCGTTCTCCCCCAATCACCAATATGCAAGATTTGTAAATGGATTGTTCCATCACCAACATCAATAGTTTACCGATCACCACTTCGAAGCCATCAAAGTTTCGTGCAAACATCATTGACAACTGTTCATCATGCCCTTGGAAAGTGGTAAAGAACTTGAACCATCCCATGTTCTTGAATCTTTGTTCCATCTGTGGATATGATTCAAGTAGCTTGGTACCCTCAAGTTCCAACCTAACAATTTCCCCACCTTTTTTCAGCACCATGTCGATGATACAGTGTTGTAACTCGGCGTTGTTGGAAATCAGGAATTTTAAATCTGTAACTGTTATTTCATAACAATTTCCTTAAATGGATATCTGTGCACATAATCCAATGGATTAGAATAACTTATGGAAGTGTTATATAATGATATTGGAAATGGAACTAATTTGATACAGGTCCTTGCAGGTACAGATTTATCTCATTCATGCAACGGTTCAAATGACATCATCGATTCAAGCGAGATCGTGGAGTACATGCAGGTTTTTTGTCCACGATTCATGTGATCATGACAAGAATTGGATGGTTGGCGCATGTCACAACATGATTACTTTAGCACTACAGGAATAACATTATTCCTGTAGCACTATTGATGACTTGGAAATAATTTGAATTTTTAAATTTCAAATAAGCAAATGATGTGACAAATCTCATTAATCCATATTTTAAACCTTCGAACTTAAGAAAATTATTCAAAAATACTAAAAATGAAAAGCATAACAAACTCAAACCAAAGATTAAAGTCTAATGAAATCAAGAAATGAGGTATAAGAAGGGAGGATTTAGGATAAGGGATTCTCACTACATCAAGAACAAAGTTAGAGACTAACAGGTCCTTCAAACATTCTTGCATTCTTTCAACTTCGAAAACTAATTATCTTGCCCTCTATTGCTTTGACTTATCTTTTCGTTCTTCTATCAGTCGATCTTTTTTTCTATCTATGAAATCCCTTGGTTCTTGCTTTTTCTTTTTTGCAACTTCTTCCTCTTCTTTCCTTCTGATATGATCCTTCTTGATCCAAGTCTTTCCTAGCAAAAGTGGGAACGGGGCGTTGTTATCAACAAACTTAATGACTTCAAATTCCTCTTCAGTTGATGTTCCATGGATGATAATAGGTGCATTAGTAACTCTTCCACACAGGGTTATCATATTTCTCTTGGACAAGCCTATCCTTCCCAATGAAGTTGTCACAGTAGGCTTTCCCAAAATTTCCCAAGTGGCTTCTGTCATAATATTCACTTGTGTTTCCTCATACAAGACACTGTCTATGTCGAAGTCTCCTATTCTTTCATTTATGCATTGTTTCACCTTCAATATCTCTGGTAAACTGACATCTTTGTGATCATTCATCATTTCTTTCAACTGTGATAACATAGTCTGAGCTTTCTCTGACTCATTCTCTTGATGATTCTCTAACATGATCTTATTCTCTTGACTTCCTTCATAGTTTTTTTGTCTCATGTTCATTTGTTCAACTTTAGCAATCATCCTTGGACCATCCTCAACTTCATGACCAACAATTTTACAACAAAGACAAATAGGGCATGTACCAGGGAATTCATTAGCAATATGTCCCGGTCTTCTACAGTTATAACATAGTGTCAATCCTCTCTTTCTCTTATAAGTTTCCCAACTTCTCCTGTACAACGCACTAGGATCATAGTGCCGGACCTGCAGTCTGTAAAAATTCTTTCTAGGTTCCTGCATCTATTTATTAGTCCAAAAATTCTTTCTATGGATAGGAATAACATATCTTTCTTTATTTCTATCAAATTTATTTAGATCAACGCTTTCTTCCAACTGCGCCCTATCTTTCAGAATAGGAAAAAATCTATTAAACATACCTAAATTCATGCTTTCAAAACAAAAAATTTCACTTATCTTACTCTTATCAAAGCACAAAGCTTTACCTCTTTCAAGATCTTACCTCTTTTCTTCAGATCGGGTTTCTTTCTTAGCACAGAGCTTCACAAGTCAAGTAGAGTACTGCACACTACAGTAGAAGATCTGTGCACAGAGATTCTCTTTTCTTTACTTCAGTTCCTAACAATCACAGTTTCAGGTCCCGACAATGGAACCATTTGTTGGCACAGGGACAGACCAAGGGTTCAACTCTAATAGTGCACCAACAAAACCCTAACTGCCAGCCCTTTTAGCAACACCTGTGAAGTAGGGGGGATTACAAGACTCAGGCATCTGTAACCAATATGGGACACAGATCTGTGATTATAACACTTTGCAAGTACTTTAATAACACTTAGAAGATGATATGCATTAGTTCATTAGATTTATTAATATTGCAGAACAAACCCTAAGATAGATCGACACAGTGACAGTAAATATTAAGCACTTCAACTACTTAGCACACAACACAGAGTTAGATCTAACATTCATTCATAATTAACACATGTGAATCATTAAGCATATATATATCTATAAAACATACATAATAAGAAAAGCAGATTCATAATATAAACAACACAGCACAAAGAAACCAGAAAACACAAGATATACGTGGTTCACCCCAGTGTGGGGCTACATCCACCAACTGCTTCGTCTTCTTTATTATTCTTCAATCTCTTACATTCATCCGCTTCTATGCACTAAGCCACAGAGTCAACCTTCACAGAGGATAGGAGATCTGTGCACTGAGCACCAGATCCTCCTTCCCAAAATTAGGTCAAGGCACAAATCCAACTCCTTTATCAATCACAAATCCTTACATACACTTTATGTTGCACCAAGAACTCACAACTTCTTTCACTTAGCTACTTAGACTTCACTCTTTAAGTCTCTTACATCGCTTT
>JASDQU010585870.1:45633-64680 GCA_032191745.1 Picea mariana | reverse complement strand
ATATAATGTGTTCAGGGTTTGTGTTTAAATTTAATGTAGAATTGATAAGTGTTATTATTGAAATAATAACAATAGTAAATTAAGTAAGTGAAAATTATATATTTGATTCTAATTTTATATTTTAAAAATGATCAAGAAGAGGTTTTGCATTTTGAAAAATTTGATTTCTCTTAAAGCTTCATAAAACCAAAATTAAAATGAATCTATACTGATTTCTAACCCAACGAAGATTTAACAAATTAACACCAATAAATCAGTGTTCAAATTTATGTGTAATAGTGGCAACGACAGAAGTAGCGTGCAAGAGGCTATTTGCTACTGGAGAGCTCCATGACAGAACGTAGGAAATAATGCTTTATAACGACTTGCAGGTCCTCTTTATTTAGGCAAAACCCTCTAATTCGTTAATTTTAGTATTTTTTAAAGTTTTCTGTAATTATTAGTGGTTGAACGTGATCTATAAGGAAGGCTTTGGTTAATCTACTATTGAATTGGGCATTTGAATTTGAATAAGGAAATGAAGTGGGCAATCAAATCAATAATTGAAGTGGATATTTGAATTAAAAAGGTGGATTGGTAGAAAAAAAATATATGGGATAGGTTTTATAAATCAGAATTTTGTATTTTTCACTGAAATATTTTTATGGGGTATTTTTACTAGGATATTTATGGGGCATTCTCGTTGAGCCATTTTAAGGGATGGAGTATTTTGATTGACATTTTAGGGCATTTAGGTATTTTTCTAACTCTAATTTATAAGTTTAACCTAATTAAGTGTAGTCTCATTTTTTAATGTTTATTCATTTATTTCAGTATGAATAATTCACCACATTTACTAAAACCTAGTAATCTTTTGTTAATGTATAAAATTATTATAGAAATGTAGAGAAGAAAGAGAAGTCAAACTTCAAACAAAGTTAAAGGTAATGTTTGATAATAAGTTTGGATTCTTTCAAGACAAGATTCAATATTCAATAGATAGACATTAAAATAATAAGATTTGAGAATAAGTTTAAAAAAATGGAGATTATATTACAAGAAATGGAAAAGCAAAGTCAAGAAAATACAAAATCAACCTAAGAATGAGAGGTAGATAATCTAGAAAATCCTAATATGGGGAACAAGATTAAAGAGCCAAAAGAAAAGATAAATAACAATTTGGCCATGAATAGTTTGAAAGGTAAATTGGATATCAAACTCGTCAACCAGGAAATGAATAATATTATAGAGTTAGACCACGAGCATAACAAAAGATCCTTGAACCTCATAATTTTTCGTTTGAAAGAGAAGAAAGATGAGGACACACTAACTCTAGTTAAGGAAGAACTACAAAACAAAAATTACAAATTGAAATAGCCTGTCTCATAGAAACAAAGAGGCTAGGAAAAAGAAAGATGAGGACACACTAACTCTAGTTAAGGAAGAACTACAAAACAAAAATTACAAATTGAAATAGCCTGTTTCATAGAAACAGAGAGGCTAGGAAAAATATTGGAGCATAACATATAGGTTAATTCATGTTCAAGTAAGCTCTAATGACCATTAATATGACATACTCAATAAAACTCTGAGTCTAAAAGAGTTTTGGATATTTCTAAGTGAATACCCCATTCCACAAGACCAAGTTGAATTAAACAATGAAGGTTAAAACTTGAAAGTTAAAAGAAGCCATGAAAGAAGAAAATGGAAAATAATTAGGAATAGAAAAGTTATTGTTAGGGACATATACCAAAAAGATAATAATAAATAGGAATTTGGGACACTCTAAATCTTCTCTTGGAATTGTTGTGACTTTCCATGGAGCAAAAGGACCATGTTAAGCTGGATCCCAAGTGAAAACGATATTATATTTCTTGTTGAAACTTGGGAGCATGAAGAATCTAAGGTCCCTACCATAGAAGGATCTATATTTTGGTCGAGTATGGAATAAGAGATCCTATCACATAGGAATTGGAGGCATAACTTGTAACATAAAGAAGAACGATTTTGTTCATTAGGATTCACAAGAAAGACCCTTTCAATCAATGCATGTGGATGGATATTTTAAATATTAATTATAATAATATTTATAAAGAAATATGCTATATTCTACCTATTAATTCTACCTTTAATAAGAAAAACAATTTAGATAAAAATTGTCCTTACAATGGTTTAGAACAAGACATTTGCAATGTGAAAAATGAAGGCACTATCCTCTTGCTAGAACACTTTAATGCTAGAACAAAAACTAATTAAGTTGTTATTTTAAACATTGATTCCAACCCTAATCCTCTATGGCTATAGATGACCTTTTTTTAGCTAATAGATACAAAAGAAACTCTAAAGACTTGGTTGAGAATCTGTTTGGTACTGAGCTAATCAATCTCTATAGTTCCCAAGATCTAATAATTTGCAATGGTCTATTAAAGTGGCCAAAGTCCAAGTGGATTAATTTTGTTCATGGGTAYTGTTGTAGATTATGTGATATTTGACATCCTTGTGTCAATCAAATAGTAAATTTAACATCTTAAACAAGCCCAAATTTATCATAGACTTTTTAACCCTAACTCTAAAAGTTTTGTCATGCACAAAATCCCCATAGAAGAGAATTTTGATAAGAAAAAGCTCTTGATTTTCAACAAAAATAAATCTAATACTTTCTTAAAGGATTTAAATAATGAATTAAATTTCCTATTAATTAAGGAAAATATTAAAGACCTCTATCATATTTTTACAACCACCATCTCTACTTCCATTAACAAGTTCTCTATTGAGGTGTCATGTAAAAATAAAAATAGAATGCCCAACCATTGGTATGGAAAAGAGTGATACTACTAGAAAATAGATTAGAAAATACATTAAGGATTATTCTAAAGAGTCTTTAAAGTTTGACAAGATAAATAGGTATAAAGTCCTAGTTAAAACCCTTGGTATGGTAAAGAATGATACTACTAGAAAATCAATTAGGGATTCTTCTAATGAGTCTTTAAAGCATGACAAGATAATTGGGTAGAAAGTCCTAGTTAAAAGGGAAAAAAACTACTATACAAATAGAAAAAATAAATAAAAATTGCACCTCTCTAAGCTAGATCCTAATAGATTCTAGAGGCAAATTCTGATTTGTATAACTAAAGAAAAAAATATGATTCTCTTGAGGGATTGGAATTACTACCTTAAAAATATTTACAATCATGTGATGCCGTGGACAA
The DNA here is from genome assembly GCA_032191745.1 of Picea mariana. Lineage (NCBI taxonomy): Eukaryota > Viridiplantae > Streptophyta > Pinopsida > Pinales > Pinaceae > Picea > Picea mariana. The sequence continues at coordinate 61,492 of JASDQU010585870.1, read as the reverse complement.
CATTCTAACCATTTGTGAAGATGAACAAGTTTTTTTTTTTAATAAAAGACATAGAGTTTGGACTTAAGCGAATTACAAAAGGGAAAACAAGGACATCAAAGGATACCAAGTAAGAAATTAGAGGATTTGCCCTCATCCCTCACATTCACAAGCTCTTCAATTTAGTAGTCAAGAAGGGATTCCTTAAACCTTAGACTCAAATATTCATTGTACCTCTTTTTAAAAGTGGGGTTAAAAACAATCCCCTTAATTATAGAACCATTATGTTTAACCTCCTTTTAGCCAAGTTATATGGAATTATTTTGGAAAAGAAGATCAACATATGGCTAGAAATCCATGGAAAAGTAGATAAAGGCCAAGATGAATTTTGGATCTATCATTCAACTATGGACCACCTTGTTATGCTTAGGATCATTGCAAATGAGTGTTGAAATAATAAAACCAATCTCCTAGATGTTGTTTTGTTGACTTTAGAAAATCTTTTGACATAGTACCCATAACTAACCTTTGGAATAGGGTGCGTGCACAAAGTTGGTGGATGAAAAAGTGGCAAGGGGGTTAGCATGAGCGCACACTCACAGGAACATGTGCACATTCTTAGGAACAAACATGTGTTCCTAATACTATAGGTTTGGAAATAACCAAACTCCAATCATCTTTCCACATAGGTTCATCGACAGGAACACGCATGCGTTCCTACTGTGCCCGATTTTAAGGGACCCCAGGCACGTTTTGTCCTCATTTGCACATTGCGCTTCACAATTTTCTCAATTGGAGTAAGAAAAGAGGATGAATAGAGGAGGATCAAATCTTGAGATCTTTCCATCGTGTCCATCGCAAGAAAGGTATGGTTGATTTTTTGTCATTTCCTCTCTTGGCTTTGCAAAAATACAAAACTATTAGTCATGGGTTATGAATGTAAATCCCGATGGAATTGAAAACTTATTAGCAAGGTTCATTACACATAATTAATACACACAATTAATACAAGAATGTAAATCTCTCAACAATTCACTAATATTGTATAAGTTCATTGTAAAGATAACTCATAGTTTTTCTTTGTTTTACACAAAATTATGTTAATGATTTTGTTGGGATAAAATGAAATTGTTATTTGTAATACCTTTTCATAAGTCCACTTATTAAATTTCCTGATTAAATTGCAGCATATATTATAAAATGGAACCCAGAGAAAATGTAAACTACCCACAAGAAGACCAAGGCAAGCAAAACCCCAACCCACCACAACCACCCAACATAAACACTCAAATTGATGAGGGGTTGGCCTCATTGAGAAAATTGGTAAATTAATTGATGGGCACGAGAGAACCCAATAGAGAGTCCTTGGGCACTTCATTGGACATCATTGTGAGGTCCATTGCAAGTTCCCAAGGGAAATTAACTTGTATTTCTCAATATATGGCTAGAATGTATGAGTTGTACCACACTGGACTGGATATAAACCAATTTAGATACTTGGGTATCTCAAAACAACAACGAATGTCTCTTTTTATTAATCCCCGAACTAGACAAGAACCACCTGTCAACAAGAAGTGCATTTGCATTGACTGGTGCATCCACCTAAAAATTAGTCAAGATTGGATGGATAGGTGGTACATGGTATTTGATAAACCTCCTTACAATAATAGGGAGGTGCCTTTATATTTTCTAAGAAAATTACGGGCATAATTTATTATGGGTCACCATGTCAACTAATTCGACATTGGTGACTTCCATGGGGTGGGTCAAGGCTTTGCATAGGACCGAGAGCATGCTAGGCATGAACCCATGTTAGGTCCTCGTCCCCCTAGGTGAAGGGATGACCCCCCTTCCCAACATCCTCTTGTTGTAGAGAGCTTGCAACATGTAACATGGTAGATTTGTTGCACTATCTTGGCAGGAGTTTCCCGATGATGACATTGATAGAGGGGTCAGAGCTTCACCCCGTACAACAAGGCTCAGTGAGAAGAGGGAACATGGACATATCAATTGTCCATGTGAACCTCACAGATGCTTGAGTTGCAAGTAAACTTTCTATGGGCCTAATGAGTCCAATAGACAATAGAGCTTCATGGAGGAGGTTAGTATCTAAACCATATCTATGTTTTTCATCTCTATATATTCATATAGTATTATTTTTATTTATATCGATATTTTATTGTATGTTATTTTGCAGATGCTACACCCGTGTAGAAGACCCTCTACGCCCATGGATGCATCAGTGTCTGTCTCCACCACTGATGCATCAATAGAGGTAGCTTGTTAAATTAGTCTACTCCATACAAAGGTATGTGTCACATTTGATAAATTCACCATAGTGATTTCTTTATTTTATGGCATCCTCAAATTTTTGATGTTCTTATGTTTCTACAGGTTGTGGGACCAAGTGATGTTGAGCAATGTCCACCCAAGATGGACAAGTCACCTGCATCACATGTATCATGAATAGAGTTAAATACCATTTAAATCTCAATTTTTTTGTATTTATGTTGTTGAATTTTACTATTTTGTACTAATAGTTCAATATTATTAATATGTGTGCAGGTTGCTGATATTTTTGTTAGTTTTAGCACTAGTCCACTCCTAGGAACCTCCCCATGGATTTTGGGTTACCTTACTCTAGGCCAAGGGTTCTTCCATCACTTGTACAGTTTGTGGGGGTCCATTTCCACCCACCCCTGTAATGTCCCATATTTTGACCTTAGGTAGTTAGAACATTGTTGTTTACTAATCTTAATAATTCAAAGTTCCATATTTGTATTGTTGTTGTTTACATTGTAAAGATAACTCGTAGTTTTTCTTTGTTTTACACAAAATTATGTTAATGATTTTGTTGGGATAAAATGAAATTGTTATTTGTAATACCTTTTCATAAGTCCACTTATTAAATTTCCTGATTAAATTGCAGCTTATATTATAAAATGGAACCCAGAGAAAATGTAAACTACCCATAAGAAGACCAAGGTGAGAAAAACCCCAACCCACCACAACCACCCAACATAAACACTCAAATTGATGAGGGGTTGGCCTCATTGAAAAAATTGGTAAATTAATTGATGGGCACGAGAGAACCCAACAAAGAGTCCTTGGGCACTTCATTGGACATCATTGTGAGGTCCATTGCAAGTTCCCAAGGGCAATTAACTTGTATTTCTTAATATATGGCTAGAATGTATGAGTTTTACCACACTGGACTGAATATAAACCAATTTATATACTTGGTTATCTCAAAACAACAACTAATGTCTCTTTTGATTAATCCCTGAACTAGACAAGAACCACATGTCAACAAGAAGTAAATTTGCAATGACTGGTGCATCCACCTAAAAATTAGTCAAGATTGGATGGATAGGTGGTACATGGTATTTGATAAACCTCCCTACAATAATAGGGAGGTGCCTTATATTTTCTAAGAAAATTACAGGCATAATTTATTATGGGTCACCATGTCAACTAATTCGACATTGGTGACTTCCATGGGGTGGGTCAAGGCTCTGCATAAGACCGACAACATGCTAGGCATGAACCCATGTTAGGTCCTCGTCCCCCTAGGTGAAGGACTGACCCCCCTTCCCAACATCCTCCTGTTGTAGAGAGCTTGCAACAGGTAACATGGTAGATTTGTTGCACTATATTGGCAGGATCTTCCCGACGATGACATTGATAGAGGGGTCATAGCTTCACCCCGTACAACAAGGTTCAGTGAGGAGAGGGAACATGGACATATCGGTTGTCCATGTGAACCTCACAGATGCTTGAGTTGCAAGTAGACTATCTATGGGCCTAATGAGTCCAATAGACAATAGAGCTTCATGGAGGAGGTTAGTATCTTAACCATGTCTATGTTCTTCATCTCTATATATTCATATAGTATTATTTTTATTTATATCGGTATTTTATTGCATGTTATTTTGTAGTTGCTATGCCGGTGTAGAAGACCCTCTACGCCCATGGATGCATCAGTGTCTGTCTCCACCACTGATGCATCAATAGAGGTAGCTTGTTAAATTAGTCTACTCCATACAAAGGTATGTGTCACATTTGATAAATTCACCATAGTGATTTCTTTATTTTATGGCATCCTCAAATTTTTAATGTTCTTGTGTTTCTATAGGTTGTGGGACCTAGTGATGTTGAGCAATGTCCACCCGAGATGGACAAGTCACCTACATCACATGTATCATGAATAGAGTTAAATATCATTTAAATCTCAATTTTTTTGTATTTATGTTGTTGAGTTTTACTATTTTGTACTAATAGTTCAATATTATTAATATGTGTGCAGGTTGCTAATATTTTTGTTAGTTTTAGCAGTAGTCCACTCCTCGGAACCTTCCCATGGATTTTGGGTTACCTTACTCTAGGCCAAGGGTTCTTCCATCACTTGTACAGTCTATGGGGGTCCATTTCCACCCACCCCCAACATCTTTCTTATTCCATGAATCCTTAGTGGATGCACCGACAGTCCACCCATCTGCACCACCTCTTCCATTGCATCCATCCACAGTGGATGAACCCTTATGCCACCCACCCCCACCGCCATTTCCATCTTCACCATCCACTAAGGCTACCATAGTAGAGGATGTCTCAGAGAAAGTTGTATAGTCCTCCACTTGTCAACAACTCTCCATCAAAGCCCAAGTTATTCATGGTGAGATAATGTTTTGATGATAAATTTTATGTATCATGAATGGAATTGATTTTATGCATATATGTTTAAATTTCATTATTTTATCCTTGTAACTAAGGGTGGCATCACTAAGAGATTAGGGCCATGGAGGAGGGTAACATCCTCATGATTGTTAGTACAATCTGCGGTGAGTTGTCTTATGTTTAATTTCAAAGTGTCATTTTGTAAGAAATTTATTCATTGTGGAAACAAACTTATAACAATGTTTTTTCTTTGTGTAGTCTCCGGAGCGACGAACCACCCCCAGTCCCAAAACCACTCGAGGTGCTTCTTCGAGCAAGAGAAGAAAGATCGATTTCCAAGATGCTCCTGAGGGTGGAAAGGGTGGAAGTGGTCAATGAGTGACCAATGAATGCCATTTTTTATCTAGGCCACCATATTGATTTTTTTTTATGTTAGGGCATTTGCTGTTGTTTTGTATATTGGGCATGAGGTGCCATTTTCTAAAAAATGTACAATTTAAATGATATTGAATACACACACACACACACACACACACACATACATTTCATGGAACATTTTTTATGTATCTTATTGTTTCTTCATTTTGTGTTGATGAATGTATGAATTTCAAAGTGTATGACTGTATGAATTTATTTAATTTGAATAATTACTTTTTAAAGTGTTAATGAAGTCTATGTAAGTAAGAATAGTTTTTTTTTTCTTCTAAATTTATTATAAATACTCGCGTTACACATTAACGAATCTCTTACAGTGGGAAATATTGCCAAGTGCTGAATCCATATGCAATTAATGGTTCTCATTACCTAAATTTGAAAAATGATTGAAGACCCATCCTAGTTAAGACTCCAGGAATCAATAATAGCAATCATGTAGACTAACATAATCACAATAGAAATAAGAGAGTTTAAACCTCACATTACTCCATGCAAAATGAAGCATGGTTAATTATAATGTAAATCACAACATGTTACAAGGGTTTATTAATACAAAATCAACTCGTAAAATATGAGTGCACAATAAAGCCTCACATCAAATGAAAATATAAGTAAAATTCTCCATTAATCTTGCCAAAATGTTCTACAATGTATCCCAAGAGGAGAGCTCCTAAATTCCCAAATTATCCACCCTTTATAATGGAGAGAGATAAATCTTCTTTATAGAGTTAGTCTCTTCTCTTATACAATAAAACATTATTGTTTGCTAACTAACTCCATGAAAAGTCAAATAAATATTATAATAATGAATTAGTTAGATCTCTCCTCAATCCATGGTTGACCATGTTATAACATGTGGACATTATCTTCTCCAAATCAATTCGCCCTCATCCAAAGATAGTAGTAGTATGCACCAAATAATGCTCATGAAGGGGACGCGCCACCAAAAATAGGCATCAAGTCAATTCAAATTTCAAGTGTCCACATGGAATGTTCCCTCCAAGAATGTTCCCTCCAAAAATGTTCATTCATGCAACCACTCCACATGTGTGAATTTCAAGGTAACCAACTCCATGGATGAATGTGAAATATTCCAAGTGGATGGAGCATCCATAACAAAGTATGTGATCAATTCCTTTCCTTTCCTTTCCTTTCCTTGCTTGCCTAGCCTTGCCTTGCCTTTGTTTGCCTTGCATGCCTAGCCTTGCAATGGATTTTCCTTTCCTTGTGTTCCCTTACCTGTCCCTGCCTTTCCTTTTCTTGAATTACCTTTCCTTTCCTTACCATTCCATGCCACACGATGCCTTTCCTTGACTTTACATTCCATCCCATTCCATGTCTTTCCTTGCCATGCCATTCCTTGCATTTCCTTCACTTTCCATGCCATGATTTTATTCCATTACATGGAATTCCTTTCCTTTCCATGCCATGATTTTATTCCATTACATGGAATTCCTTTCCTTTCCATGCCATGCCTTTCCATGCCTTGCCTTTCCATGCCATTCCTTGCCATTCCTTTCATTGCCTTGTCTTTCCATGCTATGCCTTGCCTTTCCTTGCATTTCAATGTCTTCCCATGCCATGACATGCATTTCCATGTCTTTCCTTTCCATGCCATGTGATGCCATGCCTTTAATTTCATTTTCTTTCCATGCCATGTCATGACTTTCCTTTCTTTTCCATGTCATGATTTTCCTTGCCATGAATTTCCTTGTCATGCCATGTATTTCCCTTCCTTGGCTTAACATCCCATGCCTTTCCTTTCCATGTCATGCCATGCCATGACTTGGTCACCTCAACACTATAGCCATTTGGATATCACACAACTCATATCCATGCATATACATTACAAATTTCATATGACAATCCTTATCTATATTAATGTTCAATTAATAAATGTGTGTTTATTTACACGATGCCTTGCATCTATTTTACATTCACAACATAATTTTGAACTAGTATCCACATACCAAAGTTTCACATTTCAATTTGCATGTTTAAATAAATGTCTATATGATTCTAACTAAACCCAATAAATACTAAGCAATGAATCACTAAGATAAGTAAAAATCAAAGTTATAACCTTCTAAGGCCAAAATATAGGTTGTTACATTTACAAATCCTTAGAACACAACTATGATCTAAAATAGACTAATCCCTCCTTGCATGTATTTCCATGTAGTTTCCCATTTTAACCTATACAACAATAAATATATATCTTTCCATAACATTATGCAAGGAAAATTTCAAATAAAAATGTAGATTGCAATGAAACAAGAATCACAAAAAAAGGAAGTATTCTCATCCTAAGAAAGAAAAAACATTTTTTCTAGGCACATATGACCTAGTTTTATATAAGAAATTTCCTTTCCATCCAATGAAGTGTTTTTTCCTTTCCATGCCATGCCATTCCATACCTTTCCATGCCATGTCTTTCCTTTCCATTTCATTCCATGCCTTACATTGCCTTGCCTCTCCATGCCATGCCATGCCTTGCCTTGCCTTTCCATACCTTGCCTTTCCAAGCAATAGCTTGCCATGCCATGCCTTGCATTTCCTTTCCTTGCCATGCCATGCCATGCATTTCCATCCCATTCCTTTCCATGTATTTCATTTCCATGACATCTCTTGCCTTACCATCCCATGCCATGGCGTTCCTTTTCTTGACTTGCCATGCCTTGCCTTGTCATGCCTTGCCTTGCCATACCTTTCCTTGCCATGTCATGACTTGCCTTACCATTCCATGGAATGACATGACTTGCCTTGCCTTTGTTGGCATGTTTATAGGCATAGTGTGCTTGTCATTGATGGAAAGATCAGAGTGTGCATCGATGGAAAAACAAGAACAACGTAATCTCAGGTGAAGAAGTAAACAATATGCAGAGATCAAAGCTCAAGAGAGATAGTATTTTGAGAGGCGCAGATGAGATCCCATACATCAAGGCTCACAGAAGGATCAAAGGTCGTGGCTCGTAGAAGGATCAAAGGTAAGATCAGGTGAAGAAGTATCACCAATCCCGAATACCCGATGACCGTTAGATCAGCATCTAGTGACCAAAGGGAGTGCAGAGGAGACATACATATCTGATCCGTTGGATCTGAGAACCGAGGATCAAAAATCGTTGGATCCAGAAATAAATGCAAGAAGGTTAAGCCTTTGATGAGTGTAGGAGAGCGGACTTGTTAAATTTCAGAAGTCCTGAAGTAAATAGNATAGGGACCTTCCATCGTCAAGACTGATAGGTGGCACACAATCCTCAAATCCGAAGAAAATCACTTCGAGGATTTTTTAGTTTGAGACTTGAAAAACACGAAGTCCGGAGAGATGAAGAGCTGAAGTAAAAGACAGTCGTCAGATCAATTTCGAGTGGAAGGATAGGATAAGATAGCAAAGATGCATCACAGAAATATCAAGCCATTGATCCAAGATCCTGATCAAATGAACAACATTCACTTCGGATATAGAGATGCAAGGGGTTTACACTCAGGAAATTTTGAGATTTGAAATCCTCAGAATGTGAAGTTCTGTCAACCATCGGATCTGGAGATCAGACAATGACTGTTAGATCAGGGAAATCTACATCATCAGATTATTTCAGCAAATCTCATCCTCAAGGACATGTGGAATACCACGTCAACAAACCACGTTAGCAAGGACAGGTGGTAGACTATGTCAACAAGGTCATGTGGTAGTTGCTTGGCTCATGACACATCATCGAGTGACACAAGAGTTACGTCACTCTGGGAGTTTTTCTTCGAGAGTTTTACCACCAGTACTCGACCAAAGACCCAAAGTCCTGAATTCTGAAGACTCAAAGTTGACACGAGTCGTGTGATCTGAAGATCACTTCGGATGTATTCTCGATCATTGATCTTGCAGCAGGATACGTGTCAACGGATCGTGAACTCCGGGTGAAACTTCTCTGGGAAAATCTGAAGGAGAAAGTTTTGAGATTTCCAAAGTGTCAAAGTCCCGAAGTGAATGAGGACTATTTATCTGATGGGGATGAGCATCATTGGATCGTGGACTCCGAGTGAAATGCTTTGGGTGCAAGTGGGGTTTGAGAATCAAAACCCCTGAAGCCTAAAAGGTGAAATAGATCTCGTCCATTGGCTTGGAGGGACACATGTAATCTAATCGTTGAGACTAAGGATTGCACGTGGATAAAGGAAACAAGTCAAATCCATTGATTGAAGAGGACAGATGTCAACAGATCTTCCATTCTAGAAGATATCCAGTCAACAACAATAGGGTTTGAGAGTTGAAACTCTCGGTGCCCAAATCATGAAGGAAACCTCAGTCGTTGATGGAGGAAGGAGAGATATGGTCTATGGACTTGAGAGGATAGATATGAAATGTTCATTCAATATCACCATTAAGATCGTGAGACTGACGGTCGTGCTCCATTGCAGGGAAAAAACATGCTCGCGCCTTAATTTTCAGGGCGAAAATAAGCTTTCTATAAACCACTTTTGGACGTGCCCACAACTACTTGGTCACATGAAGCTCATATCCCAAGGTCATATCGTGAAATGGAGTCAGCGCTCATTAGACAGAAATCGGGAAGCACCTTTTGAATAAGTGCTTGGTCACCGTTGGTGGTCACACGAAGGAAGGGGATAGAAGCCAAAGAAGCCATAGTTGACTGGTTGTAATTGACAGAGAAGACAAAGAGTCTCAACTACCAGATAAGATAAGGAATCTCAGCATAACAACCACTGATTATTAACTCATAGGGAATAGAACCACCAGAGAAGATGAAGATCTGCCATGATGATCAGGAGATGACTCGAAGTGAGAAAAGCATGCAGAATAGATAAATAAAGTGATTTCTGATGTCAAGCCATGCAGGCATGAGGAGGAGTTGTAGTGAACAACTTGTAGGGAAGAACAATGATGTAGTGAAGGGCATGCAGAGGTATTGCGCATGAAGGATGTAGAAGGTGCACAAAGAGTATAAAAACGTAGAACAAAGAATAGATGAGTGCTTCTGTTGAGAGTGAATCATGTGAGAAGAGAGACATTGATGCAGGAGAGTAGAGCAATGTAGCAGAATAGTGATGATATTGGTAATCCATAGATAAACATTGTATTACTGTGATAAAGAAATACAAAAAAAATATTTATATTTCAAGGTGGTAGGGAGGTGCTAGGGAGGAATAGTGTCCTTAGAGTTTCAAGTGGGTGCTTGAACACAGGGAGTTGTAGCTTCCATCTAGTTGCAGCCAGAAAAACCAAGGTGGCAGGGTGGTGCAAGGGAGAACTACCGTTCTCTGTTATATAGGTTGTTTCTTGTGTGATAGGAAGTTGGTGCTTCCATCCAGTTGGTGTTGGAACACTTAGGGAGTTGGTGCTTCCTTCTAGTGGGTGCTAGAGAAACTAGAGAGTTGGCAATCTCAACAAGTTATTGCTTGTAAAAGAGAGGTTGTAGGCTCAAGAGGAGTTTGAGCTCATAAGATTGATAATGTAAGGAAAATAAATATTACTTATCATATCAAGAAGAAAAGGTTTTTCCCTTTATGGGTTTCCTCAGGAAATATTTGTCTCTATATATTTCATGTGTGTGATTGATGTTTAAAATTCTATTGCTTACTTCCCTACATCATTGTGATCATCATTGAGTGTTATGTAAAGAGTTTAAAATGGGCATAATCATTTAAGCACAGTAACAACTGATTCACGCCCCCCTCTCAGTTGTCCAACAATTGGTACCAGAGTCGGTTCCCTTTATTTAAAGGTAGATCAGTAAGCTTAAACATGTCAAGACATGAAGGAACTTCAACTAATAAGGCCCCTCTATTCAATGTAACAAACTTTGCCTTCTGGAAAATTAAAATGAGAACCTACATAATGGATTTAGGTGCACATGTCTGGGATGTGGTAGACATTGGTTATGTAAAGCCAATTGTACTAGCTAATAGGGATGACAAGATAGAATTCAACTTCAACACTAAGGCTATGAATGCTATTCTGAGTGGGCTTGCAGAAGCTGAATTTGTAAAAGTTATGCACTTAAAAACTCCCAAAGAAATGTGGAACAAACTCATTATCAGTTATGAAGGTAATACTAAGGTAAAGGATGCCAAGCTTCAAACCTAGAGATTACAGTTTGAAAAACTAAAGATGAAAGAGGATGAAACTATTGGGAAGTACTTTTTGAGAGTTGAAGAACCAATGAATTCCATGAAGAGTCTTGGTGAGAAGTTTCATACATAGTTTAGTCCAAAATATTTTAAGATCTTTGCTAGATAGGTTCAACCCGAGAAAGAAATTAAGGATCTAAAAACTCTACCTTTTGATCAACTTCTAGGAACATTGATTGCATATGAAATGAGGATAGGTAAATATAAATCCACCCCTAGAGAAACATCATTTAAAGCTGATCAGAATGAGGATTCTGAGCTTGATGAAATTGAAGCAAAATTTGTGAGAAGACTAAAGAAAGGATCAAGCAAGTACCAAGGGAAATTTCCCTTCAAATGTTTTAACTATGGAAAGATAGGTCACTTTGCATCTAAGTGTCCACATACGAAGCAGGATCAAAATTATGAAGGTGAAAAGAAGTTCAAACCCAAGAGATTTGGTAAAAAGAAAAGTTTATGTGTAAATAATGATGACTCTTTATAAGACACAGATAGTGACTCCTCATGTGAAGATAAGGTTAATTAATTTATGCTTATGGACCAAGAAGACTATGATAATAAAATAACAGGAAGTAATGTTGACGATGAAGAAGCTATGGTTGATCTGGAAGGAGAACTTATAAGTGATCTAGAAGAAATTGCTAGACTCAGATCTACGAAGAAAAAGAAAAAACAATTGATGATACAGTTTGAGAAAGACAATAAAGAACCTAATGAATTCTTTTCCCTAATAAAACTGGAATTGGAAGAGGTAAGGAAAATAGAGGACATTCTGAAACAATTGTTATCGAAAAAGAAGGAAAGATGTGAAGCCTTGGAAGAAGAGGTAGTAAAAACCAAAAAAGAGATGGAAACATTTAAAACATTGTATCTTCAAAACCTTCCAAGAATTAAAGCCATAGCAAAACTAAATGACATTCTAAGAAAAAAAATATCTTCGTTGTTGAAGACTGGTTTAGGTTATGTAAATGGTCCAAGCAACAAATAGCTAGACAAAAAAGATCCAGTAAAGGTGATCAAGTTCCAAGTCAGCAGACAATCAGACCATGAGAGTAATTTGTTACCTAAAGATAATAAAGACAAGATGATCCCTGATCAAAAACAAAGAAATCATAAGATGGAGAAAAAAATTCCAAGAAGAAGGCCATCCTTCAGGTACCAAAATTTATTTCATGGCTATTGCTTTTACTGTTATAATTTTGGTCATAAGATTGTAAATTGTCAAATTAAGTTTAGAGACATGCAACTGAGGAGGTCAAGAAATAGACAATCTTTACAACATAGAATTAAGCAGCCAATGAATAAACAACATAGCACCAATCACTTTGACATACTGAACAATGAGCTTGAATTTTATAACTGTCATAACTTCGTCCATAAATCTACAAACTTCCATTTGAACAAGTACAATGTATATCCAAGGATAAATCCTTTAGCTATAAATGCCAGCACATGGAAAAAGAAAGGCAGTGAAAAATGTGGTCTAGTACTTTCAGCTCAAAAACAAAAAGACCCCTAGTATATAGACAGTGGATGTTCCAAGCACATGACTGGAGAGAAGGATAAGTTTTTGTCTATAAGTAAAAGAAAAATAGGAAATGTAACCTTTGGAAATGATGAACCAGGTAAAATACAAGGTAAAGGGATGGTGAGTTTGAGTAATGGTAAAGGAAAAGCCCACGATGTTCTGCTTGTAGATGGGCTAAAACATGATTTTCTCAGTGTAAGTCAAATGTGTGACAGAGGATGTGAAGTGGTGTTCACTTCCAAGGATTGTAACATAAATTATGTAAACTCAGGCCAAGTGGTGGCTAAAGGCATAAGGACAAAAAATAATGTATATGTGCTAAAAGAAGATAAAGAAGAGTTTCATCTAAGAAAAAATGATGAAAGTTGGTTATGGCATAGGAGACTTAGACATCTAAACTTTTATCACCTAATCAAGATAAAAACTCTTGAGGAATTAAAAGATCTTCCAAGAATATCAAAGCCACAAGAATCTGTGTGCAAACCCTGCCAAGTAGGAAAGCTAACCAGGACACAGTTTAAATCCAAGAACTCTATTTCAACAGAGAAACCACTCCAATTAGTTCATATGGATCTATGTGGACCATCAAGACAGGAAGGATCATGGAAGGAAAACTACTTCATGCTGATCATTGATGATTACTCTAGACTCACCTGGGTTTCTTTCCTCAAAGAAAAAGATAAAGCATTTAAGAAATTTAAAATATTTAAGGCTTTAACTGAGAATCAAACAGGCAACAGATTAAAGGTTGAGAGATCAGACAGAGGAGGATAATTTATGTCAAGTGATTTCAAGGAGTTCTATGATAAACATGGGATCAAAAGAGAATACATAATCCCAGGAACCCCACAACAAAATGGAGTAGTTGAGAGGAAAAACAGAACAATTCAACAAATGGCTAGGTCAATGATGAATGAGAAGAACATTGGACAAACCTACTAGGTAGAATCAATACACACAACAATCCATATTCTTAATAAATCTCACCTCATACCACAGAGTGACAAGACACCTTATGAACTGTGGCATGGAAGACCTGCTACAATCAAACACTTCAAAGTCTTTGGGAGTAAGTGCTACATAAAGAATAATAATGAGAATCTCGGCAAGTATGATGACAGGGCTGATGAAGGCATCTTCTTAGGGTATGCTACAAGAAATAAAGGATACATATGCTATAATAAGAGGCTGCATAAATTGGTTGATTGTATTGACATAAAAGTTGATGAAGGAGTCCCAGTAAGAAAGGTGAACAATACTGAATCAACAACAGAGGATATAAGTGAAGTTGAAGATGAACATGTCCAAGAATCAAAAAAACAAGACTCTGAGTCAGATGAAGATGTAAATACTCAAGCAAACTCAAATTAGTAGACAACATCAAATTCTTCCTCTAGAATTACTCAAAAGAATCATCCCGCAAGTCATATAATTGATGAGAAAGAAAAAGGTGTACAAACCAGGAGAAGGATAATCAAAAACATCGAGCAATCACATATAGCCTTCATATCCATGGTGGGACCCAAGAACTTCAAATAATCCATTGAAGATGTAAACTGGTTAAAATTAATGAATGAGGAACTTGAGCAGATTGAAAAGAATGACACTTGGGAACTCGTTCCTAGACCATCAAATGAAAATGTAATAGGATCCAAATGGGTCTACAAAAATAAGATGAATGAGAAAAGGAAATATTGTAAGAAATAAGGCTAGATTGGTATACAAAGGATATGCTCAAACAGAAGGACTAGACTTTGATGAAACATTTGCGCCTGTAGAAATATTAGAAGCTATTAGAATGTTTATTTCCTATGCTTGTCATAAGAAGTTTAAAGTCTACCAAATGGATGTCAAGTCAACTTTTCTAAATGGATATCTAAAAGAAGAAGTCTATATGGAACAACCAGAAGGTTTCCAACTGTTAGATAAACCTGACTTTCTCTGTAAGCTAAAGAAATCCTTATATGCATTGAAACAAGCTCCTCGTGCCTGGTATCACAGACTAGATATGTATCTATAAGAAAAAGAGTTCAAGAGAGGAACATTTGGCAACAATCTTTATATCAAAACAAAGGGTAATGATCTGCTCATTGTGTTGGTATATGTAGATGAAATTATCTTCGGTAGTAATAATGCTTCATTGGTACAATGGTTTGCTTCTGCCATGCAGTTTGAATTTGAAATGTCCATGATAGGGGAACTGCCATTTTTTCTTGGCCTACAAATTACTCAGAGGTCTGAAGGAATATTTCTTTCTCAAGAAAAATATCTAAAAGAAATGTTGAAAAGGTTTCAAATGGAATATTCTAAACCTATGAGAACACCTATGGTCACTGGATGTAAGTTAAGCAAGGATGATGATTCACCTGATGTTGATTAGAGTTCATATAGGTCTATGATAGGCAACCTATTGTATATCACAACATCTCATCTAGACATAATGCATGTTGTTGGAATGGTAGGAAGGTATAAGGCTGGACCTAAACATAGTCATTTGTTAGTTGTCAATAGAATATTCAGATACTTGAAAGGAACAAGGGACTATGGCCTATGGTATCCTAAGAATTAGAATTTTCAACTATCAGTCTATTCAAATGTTGATTGGGCTAACTACACAGATGAAAGGAAAATCACGAGTGGAGGTGCATTCTTCTTAGGAGATTCCCTTGTATCATGGTTGAGCAAGAAGCAAGGTTCCATTTCCTTATCAACTATAGAAGGTGAGTACATGACAACTGCCACTTGTTGTACCCAAGTATTATGGATGATTTAGACACTTGCAGACTTGGAGGTAAAATATTCTGCACCGATCCCAATTCATTTAATAATACTAGTGCAATAAGTGTGTCCAAGATTCTTGTATTTCACTCCAAGAAAAAGAATATACCCATCAAGTATCACTTCTTGAGGGAACAACTGACCAACACTATTGTTTCTTTGCATTATATTCCTTCCAAAGACCAGATTATTGATATCTTCACTAAACTGCTTACAAAAGCTCAGTTTGAGTATCTATGCGAGAAGTTGGGCGTGAACCCATTATCAACCTAAGAGGGTCCATCCTATTAGGGGGAGTATTTATTGGTTGAATATATGATA
>JASDQU010585870.1:17884-30354 GCA_032191745.1 Picea mariana | reverse complement strand
CGTCCAGACATAATGCATGTTGTTGGAATGGTAGGAAGGTATAAGACTGCACCTAAACATAGTCATTTGTTAGTTGTCAACAAAATATTCAGATACTTGAAAGGAACAATGGACTATGGCCTATGGTATCCTAGGAATCAGAATTTTCAACTATCAGTCTATTCAGATGTTGATTGGGCTAATTTCACAGATGAAAGGAAAATCACGAGTGGAGGTGCATTCTTCTTAGGAGATTCCCTTGTATCATGGTTGAGCAAGAAGTAAGGTTCCATTTCCTTATCGACTACAGAAGCTGAGTACATTACAGCTGCCACTTGTTGTACCCAAGTATTATGGATGATTCAGACACTTGCAGACTTGGAGGTAAAATATTCTGCACCAATCCCAATTCTTGTGATAATACTAGTGCAATCAGTGTGTCCAAGATTCCTGTATTTCACTCCAAGACCAAGCATATACCCATCAAGTATCACTTCTTGAGGGGAAAACTGACCAACACTACTATTTCTTTGCATTATATTCCTTCCAAAGATCAAATTGCTGATATCTTCACTAAACCGCTTGTAAAAGCTCAGTTTGAGTATCTAATCTAGAAGTTGGGCGTGAACCCATTATCAACCTAAGAGGGTCCATCCTATCAGGGGGAGTATTTATTGGTTGAATATATGATACCTCCGACAAGTACTGCAATAGCTCATGGGGGAGCATGTTTTATTTGACATTGATGTCAAAGGGGGAGAAAAGGTGTGTTTTGGATGCTACAGTTGGATATCTAAGTAGAACAGTGTAGTCTTTCAGGGTTTTCATCAATGCCAAAGGGAGAGATTGTTGGCATGTTTACAGGCAGAGTGTGCTTGTCATTGATGGCAATATCAGAGTGTGCATCGATGGAAAAAAAGGAACAATGTAAGTTCAGGTGAAGAAGTAAACAATATCTAGATATCAAAGCTCAGGAGAGATAGAGTTACGAGATGCACAGATGGGATCCCATACATCAAGGCTCATAGAAGGATCAAAGGTCGTGGCTCACAAAAGGATCAAAGGTTGTGGCTCGCAGAAGGATCAAAGGTCGTGGCTCGCAGAAGGATAAAAGGTAAGCTCAAGTGAAGAAGCATCACCAATCCTGAACACCCAATGACTATTAGATCAATGTCCAGTGACCATAGGGAGCGTGGAGGAGACATACAGATCTGATCCATTGGAGCTGAGTGTTGAGGATCAATAGTCATTGGATCAAGAAGGTTAAGCCTTTAATGAGCGTAGGAGAGAGAACTTGTCAAAGTCCCAAAGTATCGAAGAAAATAGGGGCCATCCATCATCAATACTGATAGGTGGCACACGATCCTCAACTCTGGAGAAAATCACTTCAAGGATTTTTTTAGTTTGAGACTTGAAAAACCCAAAGTTCAGAGAGCCAGGGAGCCAGAGTGAACGACAACCGTCGGATCAATTTCGAGTGGAAGGACACGATAAGCTAGCAAAGTTGCATCACAAAAATATCGAGCCTTCGATCCAAGATCCTGATCAAACGAACAACATTCACTTCGGATATAGAGATGTGAGGGGTTTACACTCAGGAAAGTTTGATATTTGAAATCCCTAGAATGCGAAGTTCTGTCAACCATTGGATCTAGAGATCAGACAATGACCGTTAGATCAGGGAAATCTACATCATCAGATTATGTCAGAAAATCTCATCATCAAGGACATGTGGCAAACCACGTCAACAAGGATAGGTGGAAGACTATGTCAACAAGGACACATGGAAGCTTCTCAGCTCGTGACATGTCATCGAGTGACGCAAGAGTTATGTCACTCCGGGAGTTTTGCTTCAATATTTTTACCACTAGTAATTGACCAAAGACCCATAGTCCCTAATGTTGAATACCTAAAGTGGATACGATTCATTCGATTTGAAGATCACTTCGAGTGTATTCTTGATCGTTGATTGTGTAGCAGGATACGTGTCAACGAATCGTGAGATCCAGGTGAAACTTCTCCGGGAAAACTCGAAGGAGAAAGGTTTGAGATTGCCAAAGTACCGAATTCACAAAGTGAACAAGGACCATTGATCCAAGGGGGACGTACATCGTTGGATCGTGGACTTTGGGTGAAATTCTTCTGGAGCAAGTGGAGTTTGAGAATCGAAACTCCTGAAGCCCGAAAGGCGAAATCGATCTTGTCCGTTGGTTTGGAGGGACACATGTCATCTGATTGTTGAGACTAAGGATCGCATGTGGATAAATAAAAGAAGGTAGAACCATCGATTGAAGAGGATAGATGTGAGAATATATTCCATTCTGGAAGATATCCAATCAGCAACAATAGGGTTTGAGAGCTAAAACTCCCGAAGCTTGGATCACGAAAGAAACCTCAATCGTTGATGGAGGAAGGAGACATTTGGTCTATGGACTCGAGAGGACAGATATGAACTGTCCATTCAAGAGAACCATCAATATCATGAGATCGACGATCATGCTCCATTGCGGGGCCAGAAAATGCTCGGGCCTTAATTTTTTGTAAGCGGGCCGCAGTCGAAACCACAATTTGGATGAAGGACACATGGAGGCTCATGGTGAATTGTAGGGAGAAAATAATTTTTTTCTAAACCACTTTTGGACGTGCCCACAACCGCTTGGTCACATAAAGCTCATAGCCCAAGGTCATATCGTGAAATGGAGCCAACGCTCACTAGACAGAAATCGGGAAGTGCCTTTTGAATAAGCCCTTGGTCATCGCAGGTGGTCATGCGAAGGAAGGGGATAGAAGCCAAAGAAACCATAGTTGACTGGTTGTAACTAACAGAGAAGATGAAGAGTCTCGACCACTAGAGAAGCTAAGGAATGTCAACATAGCGACCACTGATGATGAACTCATAGGGAACATAACTTCTAGAGAAGATGAAGAGCTGCCATGATGATCAGGAGATGACTCGATGTGAGAAAAGCATGCAGAACAGAGAAGTGAAGTGATTTCTGTTGTCGAGCTATGCATGCATGAGGAGGAGCTATAGTGAATAGATTGTAGGGAAGAACAGTGACACAATGAAGGGCATGCAGAGGTATTGCACATGAAGGATGAATAAGGTGCATAGAGAGTATAAAAACACATAACAAATAATAGATGGGTGTTACTATTGAGAGTGACTCATGAGAGAAGAGAGACGCCGATGAAGGAGAGCAGAGCAGTGATGAGACTGGTAAGCCATAGATAAACATTGTATCATTGTGATAAAGTAATAAAAAAAATAGATTTATATTTCAGGGTGGTAGGGAGGTGCTAGGGAGGACTACTGTCCTCATATTTTCAAGTGGGTGCTTGAGCACAGGGAGTTGTAGCTTCCATCTGGTTGCATCAAAAAAAACCAAGGTGGCAGGGTGGTGCAAGGGAGAACTATCGTTCTCTATTATATAGGTTGGTGCCTATGTGACATGAAGTTGGTGCTTCCATCCAATTGGTGATGGAACACTCAGGGAGTTGGTGCTTCCTTCTAGTGGGTGCTAGAGAAACTAGAGAGTTGGTTCTCTCAACAAGTTGTTGCTTGTAAAACAGAGGTTGTAGCCTCAAGAGGAGTTAGAGCTCATAATATTGATAATGTAAAGAAAATAAAGATTACTTATTATATCAAGAAGAAGAGGTTTTTCCCTTTATGGGTTTCCTCAGGAAATATCTGTCTCTATATATTTCATGTGTGTGATTGATGCTTAAAATTCTATTGCTTACTTCCCTAGATCATTGTGATCATCATTGAGTGTTCTGTAAAGAGTTTAAAATGGTCATAATCATTTAAGCTCAATAACAACTGATTGACCCCCCCTCTTAGTTGTCCAACAACCTTTTCATGCCATGCCATGCCATTACTTGCCTTTCCTTTCCATGGCATGCCTTGCATTGTCTTTCCTTTCCGTGTCATGCCATGCTTTTCCATGCCTACCTTGACATGCCTTGCATTTCCTTGCCTTCCCAAACCATGCCTTTCCTTGCCAAACCATGCATTTTTCCATTTCATGCCATAACTTGTCGTACCTTTCCTTGCCATGCCATGACATGCCATTACTTTCCTTTCCATGCCATGCCTTGTCTTTTCATGCCATGCCATGCCATGCTGTTTATTTATTTTCCTTTTTATGCCATGCCATACCTTGCCTTTCCAAACCATACCTTGCCTTTCCAAGCCATTCCTTGCCTTTCCAAGCCATGCATTACCTTTTCATGTATTTCCTTGATATTCCATGCCTTGCCTTTCCATGCCATTTCTTGTCATGCCATTTCATGCCTTGACATGCCATGTCATGCCATGCCTTTCCTTACCTTTCCAATCCATGCCTTTCCTTTCTATTCCATGCCATGTCATGCCTTTCCATGTCTTTCCTTTCCATGCCATTCATTTTCTTTCCATGACTTGCCATGCCACGCCATGCCATGCCATGCCTTGCCTTGCCATGTCATGTCATGCCATTCCTTTCCTTTCCATGCCATGTCTAGCCTTTTCATTCCATGCCAAGCCATGCCTTGCATTGCCTTGCCTTTCCATGCCATGCCATGCCTTTCCATGCCATGCTTTCCCTTGCCAAGACATGCCTTTACTTTCCATGCCTTTTCATGCCATGCCTTGCCTTTCCATCCCATGCCTTGCTTTTTCATGTCATGACATGCCATGGAATGGCATGCTTTTCCTTTCCATGCCTTGCCTTTTCTTTCCTTTCCAAACCATGCCTTTCCTTGCCACACCTTTCCTTTCCTTTCCATTCCATGCCTTACCTTTCCATGCATTGCCTTTCCATGCCTTGCATTGCCTTGTAATGCTATGCCTTTCCTTGCCATGTCATTCCTTGCCTTTCCTTACCATGACATGCCATGCCTTTCCATGCATTCCCTTTCCTTACCATGACATGCCATGACTTTCCATGAATTTCCTTTCCATTTCATGCCTTGACTTTCCATGCCATGCCTTGCATTTCCTTGCCTTGTCGTGCCATGCCATGCCTTTCCTTGCCTTTACATGCCTTGCCTTGCCTTTTCATGTCATGCCTTGCCTTGCTATGCCAAACCATGCTTTTCCTTGCCATTCCATTCCATGTCTTTCCATTCCTTGGCTTTCCTTTCCATTCCATGTCTTTCCATGCCATGTAATGCCTTGCATTGCCTTGCCAAGCCATGCCTTCCATTTCCTTTCCATTCCTTGCCTTGGCTAACCACAATTCATCTAAAAGGTACTTTCACTATGATATTAAGAAAACTAATTGTTTTTTAAAATATAGTTATTTTCATCAATAGAGACAATTTGTTTTCAAGTCAGTTTAACAAACAAATAACTACATTCATATATAATACCTTTTTATTTGCCTAAAAAAATAATGCTTGTACTAAATGAACAATTTTAATATGTAAAAATTACAATCAAAGGACTCATTAAGAATGTAATTCTATAACTTGTTATCCCATCTATCTTAGATAAAAATACTTGCATGATAATTTCAATGTCATAACATAAGCTCTCTTTATTCATATATCTAGGGTATCTTCATAGTTGTGAAACATGGATTATCATAATTAATAGGATTTACATAGAAAGGGATGTCACTAAATAGAATTATGTTACATCCTTGTGGTGTAGTCTCATTATATTATTGATCCATAATTTCTTTTGAATCGCATGGAAAACAACATAAATTCAAGGCCTTATTTAAAATCAAACAAATAAAAACTAATCTTTCAACTCAATAACTTTTATAACAAGATATAGCATGTAGACCTAGACCTAGACCTTGCCTTGCCTTGCCATGTCTATATTTTCTTTGTATTCTTGTCATGTATTTCCTTGTCTTGGGGTTCACAATCCCTAGATCCCATTCTCAATTTTAGTACATATTTTTTATTGGAAGAAGGCATAGTGTTCTCATGCCAGAAGTCATGTACTAGTCCCTTAACTACTTCAATTAACTTCATGTCAGAATGAGGTAGCCTACTAGTGAAGGCCCAAAAATATGCTGGGCCACCTATGTTGAGACTATCTCGTCTATTAGAATACTTTCTAAGGGTTTTGATATTGCATTTCATGAGATGAGATGTTTGTTGGAGAAAATGATATTTTATTGTGATCTTGCTAACAATTGATTGTGATAAGATACATTGGGTTGCATTACGGTATTTAGAAAGAGATTTCTTACCAATTCTTTGAAAACATCCACAAGATTTCTAACAATATAATGAATTGTTTCTAAATTTTCTATTGTTTTAATGCCTAAAATTCTCCTAACAACGGTCAAACTTCTAGATTTTAACAAAGCCAAAAATAATTGACATTTAACGACATCGGATTTTGGTTAAAAATATTATTTAATTATTTTATAAGATTGATAATGAATAGTATGGTTAGGTAAATTACCTTCAAGTGATGCTAAAACACTTTCATCCACCTAAATGCATTTAGGAGTTCTTCGTCGCACACTATTCAATATAGGTAGGGACGACGCGTTGATTTTTGTAGCTTTAGGTAGCTATTCTCACATGGCCCTAGGTGTTGAGCATGTGGGAATCATTGTGGGCACCATATCACACTTTAGGTTTGGTGAAAACCCCCTTATATTTGAGTGGGAGATTCACGGATTTGGTGATGGGCTTTGTGGGCTTTGTGGGCTTGTGTTGGGGCTTCACACGCACAAGGAAAACCTAATTTGATGTTGACTTGTGGAGGGGCTTCTATGTTGACCCCTAAGGATTGTATATAAAGAAGAGAGGTCATTGTGAAATTACACAACATGTAGAGTGTGTGGAGACATGATGGAGCTATAATAAGTGAGTCTGCACTTGTGCTAGGAGGATTGGTGATCTCAACAAAGGGGAAGTTTGCAAGGTGGTGAATTTGGTCCAAGAGAGAGAAGAGAAAAAGGTCCCAAATGTGAGTTAATTTTTCATACCATACAGGATTTGCAGGAGGAAGAAGCACATATATACGTGGGTTGCAGAAGGAAAAATCGTGTATAGGTTATACACAATTTGCAGCGGAGCAAACAACGTATGTCCGCAGGTTTCCAATTAGTGAATCACATATCTGAATTTCTGGGAAGCCGATACAAATATGTACAGGCTTACAGTTGATGTCAGTAGGTCGTACATGTGGTCTATAATAGATTCATGTGCAGAGTAGATTTTGAGATATTGCTTAGGTTTGCTTTTATGATTTGTATGGTTATTGAAGAACAAGGTTTTTTTCAATTTTGGTGACTTTGGAGGACAAGGTTGTCCTTAGATTTTGGTGATACTATATTGGCTGGGAGGGTTGGTTTTTCCCTCAGTATTTTTTATGTTAACAAGATTACAAAACTAAAATTTTGTCTCATGTATATTGATGATTCATCTCTAATATTTGTGTTTCCGCTGCATATGTTTTCAGTCAATAATTTTGGTGTAAAGTTATTCAGTGATAACAATTAGCGTTTTATTGTTAGATCACCAGGAAACAATTTTTAGATCTGAAATTAGTCACATGGAGTTGCATGTGAAAATTGACATGGTATCGAAACTTGGGATATGAAGAAAAGGGGATCATCTTGAGACACATCTTTGGCTACAACACTAGAGTATTTTTTTTCTTGTTCTTATTCTTGTTCCGGGAAGGTCACAGGTGATAGATCTGAGAAGTTGCTACGTTGAATATTGTAGGTAGAAACATGTTAGATGGTATCTAGTTTGAGACATGGAGTAGGCTGTTCAGACGAGGAGTTGTGGAATATTGAAGCTTGGTGCTATGGCAGGTTGGGAGTTCAGGTGGATTGGAAGAGAGCCCAGATCAGAACAGTATGTTGTGTGGCAGATTGTCAACCCTGTGGATGGACTTCCGGTGACTTGTCATAGTGAGTTGCAATGGGTGAAACTCAAATTCTTTGGGATGGACGAGATAGTTTCATGTGTATCATAGGTTGATGACATAGAGTCTTCTTTGGGATGAAGAGTTGCACATTTTCAATGTATGATGATGTATTAGGTGTTTGAACCAAGATGATGAGGACATTTGAAAAGATGAGTTACATAGGTCTAGACTGGACTAGAATGAGTGTTCAATTGCATCTTGGGACTGTTCAGACAAGGACATAGGATTAGTGGTAGCATGTGCAGACAAAAATATTTTTTGGTGACTTGGATGATGGACTTGGGTAGAAGTTCATTGGATGGTTGTGACCTTAGAAGTAGGATTCTTTTCCCTGAGGATTACGTGGTTCTTATATAGTGGGAGCCACCGACACATGAATAGGGCATAGGATTTGTTCATGAGCTTCACAGTGTCTGAATCAGGTATGTGTGAGGAGCTTGATAGGAGGACCAGGCATGTAGTACAAGGATATAGACCAATGGTATTCCAGATAAAGTCAGGGGGTGTGTTGTGAGTGGAAAATTTGCTATGGTGCTAGGAGTGTGTTCTCAACCTCATGGATTGAGAAGTAGCACTATGCATTGTTGTTCTGATATGGACATGTGTTATTGGATGTTGAGTTGGTGTTCCCATGTTTTGGGAACCTTTTTGGAGGGGATCTATGCACAAGAGATGTTATCAGGGTTTGAGAGGATATGGACTAATTGTATCCAGGAGGAGACTCGATTCATGTCCAGGGAGGATATATATGGTTTGAGTGTCATGAATGTGGTCATTTTTATTCACAATGTCCAAAATGGAGGGGAAGGGGAATAAGGAAGCAAGCATAAAAAACAAATATTGATGAGGTTGCAGACATGTTTTAGAGGGAGATCTTGTTGGTCTCTTCCCTTTCAGGCACAGTTTCTAGTAGTGGGACTTGGTTGGTGGGTAACAGAGAATATTTCCACATGACATGTGCTAGAGAGTTGTTTGACACTTTCATAGATATTGGCTTAGACTTGTGTGTGGATCTTGGCATGGGAGTCAAGCATGCAATACAAGGATCCGATACAATATCATTTTGATTCAAGTTAGGAGAGGTGTTGAGGGTGTCAATTATGTTATGGATACCAGAACTCGGGAGGATTGTTTTATGAGTATCATAGGTTGAGAGAAAGGTGTAGCACATATGATTTTGAGTTAGAAAGGTGTTGTTTATGCCCATAGGATCTCGCTTCATATAAAAAATGGTTCTTTGATTTAGATAGGGCCAACTATGTGTGTTGTGACCAATAGGACCAGAGAGACATATGAGGAGGAGTAGGTAGCTCCACCAATGGTGAGGAAGGTGGACTCACCAACAATAGAGTTATAGAGGGAGAAGGTATATCCACTAGTGGTTAGGAAGGTGGCCCCACCAATAGTATCGTCTCAGAGGGAGACAAATTTCATAAGGAGTCATCCCTCAGGATCCAGTAGGGAGGAGAAACCTCCTAGGACTGTGTAGAGGATGGGGGATAAAGAGAAGGTAGCCTCAAAGGTTGTGTGGACTCAGAGGGAGTTAGGATACTCAGAGGGAGTCTAAATTAAGAGGGATTTAGGAGGCTCAAAGGGAGATGCAATCACTTAGTGGGAGCCAACCTTCAAGTTCATATGGGAGAGAATCATCTTCCAAAATTTTCAATTAGGTTTCATGGGTTGATATGGCAAGACATGAGGTTCAAAGGTAAGAGTATTCTAGGAACAGGGTGTCTTATAGGATGGGATCATGTTAGACAACATGATTTTATTCAGTGATCGAGTATGTAGCTAGTTAGGAGGACTAGAGATTATTATTTTCCTTGGTGATATAAAGAGCAACTAATTAGATGGATTGGAGAGAAGTTGTGGTAGAGGTTCTAGTATGTGATACAAAGCTACTTCTATGTGATGATGGAGGATGGAATGCCTCCCTCGATAAGAGGGAGTGTTGATTCTTCGGTAGCATCAGAAGGAATTCCAACTTGTGGAGTGTGGTGATAATACCTTCCTTGCTAAGAGGGAGTTTTGATTTTTGTAGATTTGGGTAGGTATTCTCACATGGCCCTAGGTGTTGGGCATGTGGGAATCGTCATAGGAACCACATAACACTTTAATTTTGGTGAAAACCCCCTTGGATTTGAGTGGGGGATTCATGGGTTCGGTGATGGGATTTGTGGGCTTGTGTTGGGGCTTCACACCCACAAGGAAATCATAATTTGATGTTGACTTGTGGAGGGGATTCTATGTTGACCCCTAAGGATTGTATATAAATAAGAGAGTTGATTGTGACATTACACAACATGTAGAGTGTATGGAGACATGATGGAGCTAGCATAAGTGAGTCTGCACTTATGTTAGGAGGATTGGTGATCTCCAAAAAGGGGAAGTTTGCAAGGTGGTGAATCTAGTCCAAGAGAGAGGACTGAAAAAGGTCGCACATGTGATTGAATTTTTCATACCATATGTGATTTGGAGGAGTATGAAGCACGTATATATGTGGGTTGTAGAAAGAAAAATCACGTATAGGTATACACAATTTGCAACGGAGAAAAAAATGCATGTCCACGGGTTTCTATTTGGTGAATCATGTATCTAAGTTTCTGGGAAGGTACAGATCTGTATAGGTTCATAGTTGATGTGACCAGGTCATACAGTTGGTCTATAACAAATTCATTTGCAAAGGTGATTTTGATATATTTCCGAGGTTTTCTTTTCTGATTTGTATGATTATTGAAGAACATGGTTGTTCTCAATTTTGGTGACTTTGGAGGACAAGGTTGTCCTCATATTTTTATGATATTGTATTGGCTGGGAGGGTTGGTTTTTCCCTCATTATTTCTAATGTTAACAAGACTACATAACTAAAATTGTGTTGAAATTGTGTCTCATGTCTATATATGATTCATCTCTAATCTTTTTGTTTCTACTACATAAGTTTTCATTCAATAATTTTGGTGTAAAGTTGTTCAATAATAACAGTTCGCATTTTATTGTTGGATCACTAGGGAAAAAAAATTATATCTGAAATTAGTCACATAGAGTTGCATGTGAAAATTGGCATGGTATCAGAGCTTGGGATCTAAAGAAAAGGGGACCATCTTGAGACACATCTTTGGCTAAAAAACTAGAGGAGTGTTGTTCTTGTTCTTATTCTTGTTCCAGGCAGGTCATAGGTGATAACTCTTAGAGAGAGATACAGTGACAGTTGTAGGTGGAAACATGTTATATGGTCTCTAGTTTGAGACATGGAGAAGACTGTCTAGATGAGGAGTTGTGGAATATTGTAGCTCGATGGTGTGGTAGGTTGGGATTTTTGGCGGATTGATAGAGAGCCCATATCACAACATTATGTTGTGTGGTAGATTGTCAACCCTGTGGATGGACTTCCAGTGAATTTTCATAGTGAGTTGCAATGGGTACAACTCCAATGCTTTGGGATGGACGATAATTTTTTGTGGGTATCATAGGTTAATGAGATAGAGTCTTGATTGGGACGAAGATTTGCACAATGCACATTGTCAAGGTATGACGATGTATGAGGTATTTGACCCAGGATGATGAGGAAATTTTCATAGATGAGTTACAGAGGTATAGAGTTGACTATAATGAGTGTCCAACTACATATTGGGATTGTTTATAAGAGGACACATGATCAATGGTATCATGTGCAGACACAAAGATTTTTTGGTGACCTGGATGATGGAATTGGGTAGAATTTCATTGGATGGTCATGACTTCAGAAGTAGGATGATTTCCCTAGAGGATTGCATGTTTCTTATATAGTGGGATCCACTGACACATGACTAGGGCATAGGATTTGTTTGTGAGATTCACATTTTCTGACTCAGGTATGTACTAGGAGCTTGGTAGGAGGACTAGGAATGTAGTATAGGGATATAGAGAAGTGGTATTCTAGATGGATTCAAGGGGTGTGTTTCGAGTGGAATACGTGTTATAGTTCTAGGAGTGCTTTCTCAGCCTCATGGATTGAGGAGTGGCACTATACAATGTTGTTCTGATATGGAAATGTGTTATTGGATGTTGAGTTGGTGTTCCCAGGTTTTGGGAACCTTTTTTGTAGGGGATCTGTGTACAAGATATGTTGTCATGGTTTGAGAGGATATGGAATGACTGTATCTAGGAGGAGACTCGATTGGTTTCTAAGGAGGATACATATGGTTTAAGTTTCATGACTATGGTCATTTTGCTTCACAGTGTCCACATTGGAGGGGAAGGGGAAGAAGGAAGCAAGAATAAACAATAGAGGTTGATGAGGTTGCAGATAGGTTCTAGAGGGAGATCTTGTTGGTATCCTCCATTTTAGGTAGAGTTTCCAACAGGGGGACTTGGTTGGTGGATGGTGGAGCATCTTGCCATATGACAGGTGCTAGATAGTTGTTTGACACTTTCATAGATACTGTCTTAGACTTGTGTGTGGAGCTTGGAACATGAGTCAAGCATGCAGTACACCGATTTGGTATAGTATCATGCCGATTCAAGTCAAGAGAGGTGTTGAGGGTGCCAAATATGTTATGGGTGACATAAATCAGGAGGAGTGTTCTCTCAGTATCCTAGATTGAGAAACATATGATTT
>JASDQU010585869.1:72007-89356 GCA_032191745.1 Picea mariana | reverse complement strand
TAATAAGAATGGTAATATATTGAAAAATGACAGAAACATATCACACTTACCTTCATAATCATCATCTAAAAATAAAGTAAGCATGATCTTACCATTCCCTTGAATATTCTTGATGTATGAATCCTCCAGCCATTGTGCAATCTTGTCGTGATAAGGGTCATAATGGCACGGGCGAGTGTAAGTAAGTTTGAAAAACTTGTCAAGATTATGAGGAAATGAAATAACCATCAGCCAAGGCCGAAATGCCCCATCCTCCTGACAATTCTCTAAGTGTTCATTAATTTCTTCACATGGAGGATCAAAAAGAAATATGTCATGCCTACTTCCAAGATACTTAGGTAAAAAGAAAGCAAGCATAACTTTATCTTTATTATGAAAATTTGTTATATATGAATATTCAAGCCATCCTAAGATCCTGTCACAAAAATGAGGATGCAAACCATGACTTTGATGAAACGAATATATCAATGGGAAACTCATCATAGGAGGATTCGTGCAATCAATTAGATCATTGGTTTGAATGTTTCCTTTGATGAGATTGATCACTTCAAAATATGAAGCATAAGCATTAAGATTTGAGCTAAGCAAAGAACAAATATGAAATGTAGAACGTTTGATCTCCATAAAATACAGTGCATTGTCTTTTTTAACAATAAACTGTGTAAAATCATCTCGCAACATGTCATTTTCCCATGTGAGTGATGAAAGTGAACAAGGGTCAAATCCGATTTTATCAATGTTATGCTTGGAATTAATTTCACCAAAATTTAGAATATTGAAAGGATATGATTGTGGCGGAAAAGAGTAGGATGTTGTAGGTAAGGTGTCAAATCCATCAGAATCTAGGAAGAGATCAGGATATAAAGAATAAAAGGAATCAGAAATAAGCGCATGAAAATAATCTCTTGAACTACGATATTTGACAATGGTATTCTCAAGACATTTCTCTTCACTAAAACTCTTACTCTGTTTTGGTGACGAATTCCTCAACATAATATGATCATCTGGATTTTCCTCCTGTGTGATAGATATTCAAAACTTTCATGGAAAGCATCTGATCTTTCATGTTGATGAGGTATTATTTGTAGATGAGGGTTTAAGGTTACTTCTTCCAATTGTAAATCTACATCTCTAATCAGTTTCATTGGAATGTTAGAATGCTTAAGATCATTTTCATCACCTAAGTCTTCTTCAATGACCGAATTTAAATATTGATTAGAGCAAGAGTTATGAGAACGAGGACATTCACCTTGACCCAACATCGAATCTTCTTCCACAATGGTCGAGGACTGAAAATACAATAATTCAAAGAAGAAACCAATTTGATTGTCAGTAAGAACATTTTCAATAGATTCTACCCCCCTTGCTTGTTCAACATTTTCGGATGGATCCCTCTCATCCTGGGAACACAATTCTTCTTGCAATTGAGTGATAGTATTTGTAATTGCTTCAGTATCTGCGATCGAATATGACTGGATGCAAGCATCATAGAGGCGATTTAATACAAATGACATGTCATCCATATTAACTTTACAAAGACATGATGGATTCTTGTCGAAAATCCTTTTGAAGATGAATCGCCATTGATTAGCAAAGTTTGAAATTCTTCACATAATTTATTGTAATCATAGATTTCAAAAGCATCTAAAAATTCCTCTACAAATTAAAACCAATCAAAAATGTGATATGCTGGAAAAGACTCAAAAGTAAAAGCAAACATTTTGCACAAAACCTTTAAATCAGAAATATCATGCTTGATGCATTTACACCAAAACTTGTTAATATGGTCTTTTGCAGATACATTCCCCCCACCATCAAAGTTGAGTTTGGACAAGAGAGAGACTGTCTTGCTGGGAATATCAGCTAATGAAAAGTGGAAAGCATGTTCCAACACAATGATTTGGGGAGCCATGGGAAATTAATTAACTTGAAACAAAGACTCCTACAAGGCCAGCTTGTCAGTCTGGCCCTCCTTCTAGCACCATTTGTTAACGGGCGAAAATGACCGCTCGTCAACTGGAGAACTGAATCTGGTCCGGGGTTGTCTACTTAACCCAAGACGTTTGGATTGATTCACCCGACGGGTTTAGCGGCTCCATTGGCCGATCTAAGTCCTAAGAAAGTAAAAAAAGAAATAAAACTAAGGGAGCTAATTAAATGAAAAACAACTACTGAAATGCATATACTAATCTAAAATATATTTACAATTGACTAATCTAATATTTACAAAATAACTTAACATATGTACAATATATCTATATGATTAAATCTATGATATATGTACAGTATTCACAAAATGCAAATTTTAATCGAAATCTGCAAAATCAAATATGAATTGACTTATGACAGCGAAGCTAGTATTTTTTATTTTTTATAACTTTTATAAACAAGAAATGAAATAACAGCTATCTAATTGAAAAATAAAAATAACAATCTATACTGTGTGTCTAAACTATAGAAAATTCTTATATTAATTAAACTATTAGAATGCTATTCACAAACTGACTTGTAATCACATTTCCATATGTGTCATGTGCGTAGCATCTACGTTTGTTGTTTGATGAGGCCAACCCACACAAGATATTCGCAATGCTTCTCGTAAACACGAAGCAGTAACGCTTTGGATGCTAATGACAGAACAAGTAAGATATGTAGCAACAACAATTTATCATTTGACAAACGATCATATTAAGATAAATCTGAGTATGATAATTTGTATGTAACTGTTCATTGAATAAAGAAGATTAACCTTCTACTCATCAAATGTAAACAGATTATTTGTTGTGTATAAAATGAGAGACATAAAATATGGACACCATTTAAATCTCATCACATCAACCTGTAAAAAATTATGATATCTAAAGTAGTCAAAATTTGATTACAAATCGAAAATGAACAAAACTTGAACAAAATATAAGATATCGAAGTTAAAGCTGTGCAAATATCCACTTTCATTCAAGTTCGCCAATCACAAATCCATAGTTTTTTCTCCCAGGTAGCTATGGTCTTTGTTTAAAAAAATAATACATTTATAAAGGCCACAGGCTCAAAACATTCCTTGTGGAAATTATCAAAATTGTTCCAAAAATCGTGGGGAATACAATCTCCCAAATTCCCATTTCTATGCAAAACCAACAGCCTAATCTAAAACCATGTAAAGACATAGCATGTTCAGAGATGCCACTAGCGATCAAATTTCCTTTAGAATTTGTATGTACTTGAAAATGCACAAGAATACATGATTTTAGATCGCATTTTAGTTGTAAAATCAACAAATTCGAATTTTAGTAACTACCTACAGAATCTCATGATTTTGTAGCTAGTTATTATTTACAAACAGAATCGTATTGTATCAATTCAATCATAACAGAAATAGATGCAATTTTATCAGACAAATCATGTATGCTAATTCAAAACAAAAACAAAATCATCTTAAAATCTCTTTCAAAATACCATACCTCGGATTCAGGGATTTTAATCAAGCTATCTTTGAATTGACAATGGTAGTGGCCACCTCCACATTTTTAAAGACAACAGAGCCTGTGGTCTTCTGTCTTTTATCATTAGCTTGCAATCAGTCATTTTCCTTAATTAGCACATTCACTCGGTCCTCGAAGGATTTGATCTGAGATTGGAGCAAAGGGACGTCTGTATAATATCGGTTGAGCCACGACTTACATTCATTGCACTGTGGATGAACAGGCTGTGTGTTTACAAGTGAGGAACTTCTTAATTGACCAGTAGATTCTCTGTTGAGTTTAATCCCATGGAAGTTAGGGTCGTCTCTAAGAGACGGTGGGAGGTTTGTCACATAGTCATAGGGCTTAACTGAGCAAAGTCCGTGTGAGTATGGGTACTCCTCGGTTAGAAACCATTCGATTACAGAGTCGGAATCTTCACTTAACATAATTGGTTTTTGGTCTTAGTTTTCTTTAGGTTTCTTACGAGCACACTGCGGAACCCAGCGCGCGGCCTTTTTACCCTTGTAGTTGATATCACTGTTACCTTTACCCTTTTTCCTTGCAGACTTTTCAACAGGCTTACGACCGTCTTTTGGACATGAATCAGGCAGGGTGTCGGGTTGGGTAGTGTTCGGGTAAGTTGAGGGTTCAACAGAGGGCAGGAGGATAGGAGAGGGAACGACAGGCCCGAAAAGGGTTTCTGTAACAATGGATTTGTCAACTTGTCCTTTTTCAGGACTGGCAAAACCATTCCTCAACAAGAAAGCATCCCAACAATCGCCATTCAACTTCAACTGATGAACCATAATAATTTTAATTAAACAGTGGTGGAAGAGGCTGGAGTCGGCTTTCTCCCTTTTCAAGCGCTTAGCCATTTTATATAAACTCCTAAGGAGAAAATATGGCATATTTAAGGGAAAATCTATGAAACTCATGAGCAGCCGCAGGTGGTATGGGAAAACTAAACCATATCTACCCTCATAGGTGATGAACTATTTGATAATAGCCAACAAATCATGCCATCTAGGTTTCAGAGCTGTAACAGGCATACCTTTGTCGCAGCTATTAATCTTCCTTGAGGTAAACAGCAGTGGCCAGGTTACTTCATCAACCTTCGAATTTTTAAACCATTTTTGTCCCTCAGTTGGCAAACCAGTGGTTGCGCTAAGGAAATATTCGTTCAATTCGAGCTGGACATCCCCAATTTTGGCTCTGCAACCATCGAATGTTAGCGCGAATTGTTGAGCCACAGCCAAATTGAAACCCTCGAACCTCTCAATAAAGACCCTCCAACCATTTCTCTGTAAATCCTCTCGAGCATTATCAAACAATAACAGAGTATGGACACCATGGGGTTCAATTCGCACTACAGGGGCCATGGTTAGCAGCACAAAACCGATAGGGTATTCGGCGATAGGGTTTGACAGGATAGACACATAACCATTGTCCCAAAACTTCCCCAACACAATGCAAAGGCAACTCGAAGTGCAAGGGCAGAGCGTTAATGCTATGCGTGCGAGGATAGTGGTGTAAATCGAGGCCATGCCAGAAAATCATATTGGGTTGTACTTGGAACGACGCCTTGGTGTAATAAAACTCATAAAAGTTTTAAACCAAAAGAATTTTAATCAACATGTCACATGAACCATTACATAACCACGATTTGATCCAAAAATCAACGTATCTATCAAACCATTGTGTCAAAGATTTTATAAATCAACACCAATATGTCAAATAAACATTGCATCAACGATTTCATCAAAGACACCAATATGTCAAATGAACATTGCATCAACAAATTTATAAATCAAAACCATATTAACAATAGTCAAATGCAAAGTGAGTGGTGGTTTGATACATATGAAATCAAGGTGTGTTTGAGACCAAGGAGTGGTTACCAGGTTCAAGTAGGTTCATGATAAACCAAAATATCATCAATCCTTTGATGTAATCAACATGAATTCTCACTGTGAGTTTTCACGCTTGCAGTCGTGAAAACGAAAATGAAAAGCGGGCATGCAAAAAGCAAAGAATAATGATATCATTTAAACAGTTGCAACGATTAATGAAGGTTTAAAAACCTTGTGCAGGCAGCTAAAAATACGATAGAGATTAATATGGCTGCCAACAAGGACCCATGCTTGTATGTGGAATAATGAGATGAAGATCAAGGAAATTGTTGGTGAAACTATCCTAGATGAATAGTGTTTTTCATGCCATTTCCGGTGGTATGTAGTATGCCACATAACTCCTCATGGTTTGAGAGTTATGGCCTTACGAAGATGAAGGACCCCCACATGAAGGCTTGAAGCCCCTACGGTCAAAGAAGTCAAAGTGACCTAAATGAAGAAATAATTATTTAAATGCTAAAGTAAGGTGACAAAGTCAAGGTGGATTATTTAAATAATAAAGAGAAGTGAAAAAATCAAGAAATGATAAAGTAAGATGAGAAAATCAAGAAGGAATATTTAAATGATAAAATATTGGAGAAATTTCTATTTATGGAAAGTAGTTAATCCTAAAATAAGGAAAATAGGTTAAGTGACCTAGAAATGGGTTAAGTGACCTAAAAATGGGTTAAGTGACCTAGAGGATGAAAGTATAAATAAGATAGCAATGTTCTCTTGTAGATCATCCTTTTTGTGGATCAATGGAGAGCTTCTTGTGAGAATATCTTTTGGAGTATTGATGGAGAGCTTCTTGTGAGAGATTCTTGAGCATTTTTGGTATGGAACACTTGATCATATTGAATATCTAGGTGACTGAGGTAACCAAGGATATCTAATCCTAATTTCAGAAGGAAGGTGAAGAAAAGAGGGCCAAAATTGAAGGGAGGATAAATTATTTTCATGATGTTTTCTAAGGTATGTTATTTACAGGTCATCTCACCATTTTCACTATAAATTTTTTTATATAATGATTCATACCGTGGGATTGATATTCCATTGAGGAAACATATCCAAGTATATGTGGTAAAAAATTCATCTTGTGGTTCGTTGTATTTTTGGAGTTACACACTGTGGAAAATAGGGTTTGTGGCTAGTCCTGAAACTAGTCAAAAACAGGTGTTTCGGGTAAAAACGTCATAACTTCTTCATAACAGATCCAAATTTAGTGAGACAAAATGTGTTGGTTAGGGTACAGTCTTCAGTATGTTTTTTAATAGTTTCAGATCAATTCAATGGATATTTTGTGCGAAGAACTCTCTACAAGGTCGCTCTCTAGAATAAGCCAGAATTCAGCAAGGTATGTCATTTTTGCTATAACTCCTTTTCTGAAAGGTTCCAAGTAGTGACACCTAGAGGAATTGCATAAAAAACACTGAAGAATTTTTTTTATACGTTTCATATCTTTATTCATTACAAGTACAAAATTATGATTATTTCAAGTTGGGGTTGTTGACTAATCCAAAACTAGTCATGGTTGAGACAAGCAGTTGATGTGTTGGCACATACATGAGGTGTATAGTTAAATATGCTAGTACATATTGACAATTCATTGTTGATGAGTATTTGAAGCATGATTGGTATATACATGGTACATGTTTGGATGCACTTGTTTATGGTACAGGTTGATTATAGGTTGTTTGGCACAGGTTGGTGCATGGTTGATGCACTTGTTTATGTTGAGAGATTGATATATGTTGAGGATTGTTGCCTCATCTCAGTTGGTGCTGAGAATGTAAGTTGAGTCTTGCATATAGAGCTGGTTCTCTTGTAGATTTGTACTCTATTCATTTTTTGCTGAAAAACCCCCAGATTGAAGTCCATAATAAAAAGAAAAATTGTACATACATCTTGTGTTCTTTGTGTTCCTTGTGGAGATGATTTGTTCATGATATGTTGTTGATATATGTTGCTGATATGTATTCACATCTAACTGATTATAAATGACAGCAATGAGTAATGAACAAATGTTGAATGTTAACTAAGGAGTTTTTGTGTAAGAGGAAATTTTTGGGAAAAGGATCCCCACACTCATTCACCGCCCCCCTCTAAGTGTGGTAGGTGTGTGCAACATCTTCTCCATAGCTTTGCGCTTTTCATTTGGAATTAATTTCCACACCACACTACCAAATAATCTAAAACTAGATACATTGGGATTAACATGACTCCAAGCCTCCCATGGAGTCATATGCAACACTTCTTTATGAGGCATCTATTTTTGAATGTAATTTGCATAGTTCATCACTTTGAACCAAAAGGAATATGACATGTTCTTGGATTGAATCATGCAGTTTTCCATTTCTTTCAATGTCACTTTCTTTGTTTCAGAAATACCATTTTGATAAGGGGTGTAGGAAACACAATGTTGATGCATAATACCATGTTCTCTACAACAATATTTGAATGCATGACTAACATACTCCCCCCATTATTTGTACACAGATTCTTGACAGAATGAGAGGAATGTTTCTCAACAAAATCCTTGAAGGTATTGAAAGTGGCAAAGACCTTACTCTTGAACTTAAGAAAGTACACCCATGAGAAGTCATCAATGAGAAAGTTGGAAAAATCATGAGATCACTATGTACCAACTCAAGAGGTGGTGTAGAACGCAAGGCTTTTCCTTTTGGAAAAGGATGTTGTTTTCCAAGAACACATCCTAGACAAACTTCATTAGTACAAGAAACTTTAGGAATTCTATGAACCAATTTTTTTGTGCTCAATTGTTGCAAGTACCTATAGTTTAGATGTCCAGATATTTCATGCCAAATCCTACTCAAAGAATCATCATGTGCAATGAAAGAGGATGGAAAGAAAGGTTCAAAACCAACAAACCTGTACAATCTAGAGATATGATCGAATTTTCTTGAGGCAACAACATTGTCCATATTTTATAGTTCTCGAATGACTACATCATTTGGAGAGAAAACTATTGTTTTGCCATCACCAGAATGGAAAATATGATAAATTGAGAGTAGATTAGTAGATATGTTAGGAACAAGAAGAACATCATTGATGCACCCTTCATCTAACTACATAGTTCTTGATGCTAAGACATCAAGCTGTGTAGAGTCTCTAATTTCAATATGAGAAATTCTACAATCATATGTTAAAGGCAATAACTCATTGGAATGAGTCATGTGATGAGATGTGAATTAAATATCCAGCTACCTGAAGATGCATACAAGGCCCGAGAAGATATATCATGCCCTTTACCTATTTTTTTGTTTTGTTTGTTAATTTGTCTGGACCCGCTGGCTACGGGATTAACCTGTGGCTTGAGAAACTGTGACTCAGGGGCATCTAAGTCATCAAAATCATCTGGGGATCACACCTGGCCTGAGCCACACCAACTCTTAACATAGTTGGATTTTTTGTCCCCGCAGGTTTCGAACCGGTGACTTTAACAACACAAAGTGGCTTAACAACACACTCTGTCACCGACTGTCCTACACCTCAGGGACATGCCCTTTACCTATTGAAGAAGGTTTAGACATGGAAATTTTGTGTTGTTGCATGACTTCATTTAATTCCTCGAGTTTCTTCCAACATTTTGATTTTGGATTCCCTAGACCACCAAAAAATATGCAAGTTTCATTTTACTTTTTCTTCTTTTTCTTGGAGGAAAAATCATTGGACTTGGAAGGTGGATATGATTTGGTTTTTTGTTGGGGTTTGGAGGGAGTATCACTACCTTGTGTAGAATCTTTCTTCTTTTTATACGAGTCTTTGTGCTTATATTTGGAGGAATGGACCAAAAGAGCTTGATTTTAGAGTTTGAAAGGGCATAAAGTGGCATAATCTTGGATTGTTCCCTTGTGATGCACTCACAAAAAATATCAAAAGAAGTAATTTTAAATTCATCTCCTAGTGCATCCAGCGTAGAGTAAAATGTAGAAGAAAATACCCAATAAGGACCTTTCAATTTTGATAAAATTAGGAAAATGCACACATCATCAAATTATTATTTTTCACACCCTTTCAGTTGTGTCACCAATGACCTAAATTTGGCAAGATAATATTCAATAGACGCATGTTCATTAGGAACAAGTGATGATAATTCCACCTCCAATTGCATCACTCATAATTCATTGACTTTGTCAAATAAGGAAACCAACCTGTCCCACCTATTAAAATAATGTTTTTCTTGTTTTACCATAGACAATATCATAATAGTGTCACCCAAACATAGGCACAAGGCCACCCTCGAGCACCTTTAACCTTTGACAGAATTATTCCAGAAATCTATACTAGAACCAACAGATAAACCCTATCTGCTAACTGCAGCAACAACTCAATACAAGTAGAGTGCTCCTTCTCCAAGGGTATCGCACAAGAAAGAGAGTCTCCATATCCACAGAACAAGTACCATACACAACTGCAGTAGCTGCAACTGCACTACTCTCTCAAACTTGCTCCATACTTAGAAAGAATATCACCAAGAGTATCACCAAGAGAATCACCAAGAATATCACTTGATCACACTAGAGAGAGACCAAGACCAATAGATAATCATATTCCCTTATTCCTCCTTGCAGCTGCAGTTGTAGATGCAACTGCAACTCTCCACGACACTTGTGCTTTGAATGAGTGTACAAATGTGCTAAAACATCCTCTATTTATATTAGTCTGTCTGGTGACTTTTCTGGCTGGGCCGACCTGACTTTCTGGTAATTATATTTTATGTTTATCTAGGCCGACTTTTCTAGAAGATAATATTCTAATATTATTTATTCTACTAGGCCGACTTGTCTTCTAGGGTTTTCACACGTATATTTAGGGTTTCCTTTAATTCTGGAATATTCCATTCTAGTCGAAGGTTACATGTGGAGATTAATACCTCTCATAGCTACTGTAACATCAACAGTCCCTCCTATCTATGGAGTTATTAATGGTAATGGTCTTGAGCACACACATACCATTCTACCAGTAGCATTGTCATAACCACACATACTATCTCATGATCATGCAAATCAAGCCATGAGCATCATCACCTGCAACAAGTCGTGATACAAACTGATTCATCTAGGACATTCTTCCACTCACATATATGGGATCTGGAAGAGCATCTTCCCTTGGAAAGTTAAAAATCAACCATGGGTTGTTTGGACTATTCTTCCCAAGAATAGAAGAATAATTGTCCCTTATTGTTGAACCTAGACCATTCAACCTAGCTGGGCCATTCTTTTGGCATGATTCATAGTGCAAACTAGAGAGAATGAGTTTTCCCTAGGGAATGACTGTCTGGACCATTTCCTATGTAAATGACTATCCTGCACCAACCTCCTACATCATACTATTCTTCGAAATTGCTCACAACTATGAACTTCAAAAGAATGACTACCCAAAGAGGTAGACCATTCTTCTTGACCACTTCTCAGAGTGACTTCCAAGGAGAATGAATTTCCTAGACCATTCCCCCACACTGAACCCAAGAGGAATCATTGTCTATGGTACATCAACAATCTATCAGACCATTTTGTTTATGAAAATTATTGTCCGTATAAAATCTTGGACCACTTTCCAGATTGTAAAGTGACTTCCCATCATGGAAAATTTTCCAAACTGGAAAATGACTGCCCATATATCATTAATATATCATTTCTCCTTCCCAGCCTGGGGAGTCATCTCCACAAGCCCCAACTTGTCCCTCAAATACACAAACTTTATTCTGGAGAGAGGTTACATCAAAATATCAGTTATCTGTGGAGATATACTAGAGATCCACTTTTCCCTTCTAGACTCCATCACGAATAAGGTATTACTTGATCTCAATGAGCTTAGACTATCTTGGAACACAATGTTTTTCCAGGATTTTTGCATACTTATGATTATTCACCATATATATATCATAGTCATATTCTACACCTGATCAAATAGTCCAGAAACCTGCTTTCAAAGCCATAATGCTTTCGTACAAGAATCACAAGCTGCAATATAGCCTGCTTCTGTAGTACTAAGTGCAACAGACTTCTGTTTCGTGGTAGCCCATGAAATCATAGCAGATCCCAAACTAAAACACACACCAGAAGTAATATTTATTTCATATGCATTCCCTGCCCAATCTGAATCAGTAAATCCATGCAACTATACATCATTGTTTGAGACATATCTCAAACCATAAGTTATCATCCCACAAAGATATCTCAAGATATGCTTTGCATCTATCCAATGCTCATGTCTAGGTTCCACTTGGAATTGGCTCAGCATGTTTACAACAAAGCAAATGTCCAACCTACTATTTACCAGATACATCAATTATCCAATCAACTATCGATATAGGGACGAGTCTACTAGATTAGAATCAGAGTCTCTCAACTTCCTTAGATATGTTACCATGGGAGTTGTCATGGATTTGCAATACATCATCCGAAACTTCTAAAGGATCTTTTCAACATACTTCCCTTGTATAGGAAGACTTCACCATGCTTCTGTCATACTTCCAATCCTAAGTAATAGTGCATGAGACCAAGATCCTTCATATCAAATTCAGAGGCTATCTCCCTCTTACACTAAATAATGAGAGATTCTGCACCAAGCTCTTGGAGCTTGCTTGAGTCCATACAAGGCCTTCTTTAATATGCATACATGGGTTTCTCTCTGATGTACCTCAAAACCTTGAGGCTTCTCTGTGTATGCTTCTTCTTCAATCACTCCATTTAGAAAAATGGTCTTTACATCCATCTGATGTAAACTCCAACCCATGGATGCTTCTACAGATATGATGGCTCTAGAGGTGTATCTAGCAATTGGAGCAATCGTCTCATCATAGTCTTCTCCCTCCTAATGAGAGAACCCTCTAGACACAAATATTTCCTTGTATATATCGATACTTCTATCCACTTCATGTTTTATCTTGTAAATCCATTTAGGCACAATTTCCCATACATTATTTTTCATGATTGATATTCTTCCCTCACAACTTCCTTCTATTATTTATGCTTGACTACTTCTTCAAAGGTGGAAGGTTCTATAACTGGAATATGGTTTTGACTTCTTGCTTTCTTTGAAAGTTCTATCTGGAGCACCATACTTCTCTTCATGATCTCATGAGCTCAAGTTGGTCTTCTCTTCTTAGTCTAATCTTTGTTAAGATTTTACATAATTTGTTATCATTAATTTCGAGTTCAATAGAATTTAATACAATAACACAATAAAAGCATAATAAGGATCACTGAAAGACACAAGATCACAGAGTACACAAGCATTTATTCTGGGAAACCCTCATGGGGAAGAAAACCTAGAAAAAATTATTTTAGACTCAATAACCAAGTAGGAATAACACTCTCCTTAAGAGAGTCAAACCCTATACCAAGATGAATGCCTAACTAAGAGACAAAATCCTAGAAGGTAGTCTTCCTTCCTTCTTCGCTATTCTTCTTCTTCCTTGCGCAATACCCATAAATATAAGAAGTGCACAATATTTAAGTGAACAAATGAGGTCCTACAACCTATATTTATAGTAGTGACATCAATATGCTTTTGTTGTTCCTTTCATTATGCTCTTTTACTTTGCAAGTGTGACCGTCTAGGTGTGGATTGTTACCATAAATATTAATAGGTTATGATTATAGGAATTCCAACAAAGGACAAGCCATGTGACCTTGATTAAACTTTGATATTTATGGGTTTAATTCTGCAAGTTTTATTTGCTTTGAGTTTGATGTTTGATAATCTATGAGAGTCATTTGAATCATTGAGAGAATTGTATGGTTGCAAGAATATTTTTTACGAAAGTAAAATACTGTAACTAAATCTAGTCTTGATGTTAACTCTTGAAACAAATTTATTAAGGGAATTGTCCTTTTGAATTTAATAAAATTAGTTTAGTGTAGCTTAACTGCCTAGTCCTGAATATACTTTTCCATCATCTCATAAGTTTACAAGCTCCCAAATTAATAATTTAATGTTCATCAATTTAAAAAATTAAATTGAACAACAGTTACATGATTTCTTAGGATTTGTACGAATAATAACCTTCTGCTACTCCAAAAGACGTTCGTCAGACATGAGAGATATTTCACTTGGGTTTCCACGAGTTAGATGGAATCTTGAACCTATCCCGGTCCGGTGATGATATAGAAGTATCCCATATTGAATTTATCCAGAGGCCCACCCATGACCCTGGAATGAGAAGGACTAGTCCGTCCAGATCCTGACATGATCATTATTAGAAAGACAATAGAGTGTCTAGAAATCCACTGGTTATCGATCATGAAAAAGAAGTATTAGCATGAAATACTCACAATATTCCTGGGGAGCAACAAAAGGGAGATCTACTGTAAATTATTGGGAATTCTCTATAGAGATCTCCGTGGGATTTTGACCTAGGAAGACTACCTCTGTGTCATCCTAGAATCTATTGATCTTCCTATGTTTTTGATAAGAGAATTTTATTCTTTGGGGAGGGAAGAATATTTCTTGCAGATTCAATCAGATGATTTCTTATGTTGCTTCCTTATTTTACATTTTCAATGATGTTCTCTCTACATAATTTTTGTAGTGAGGTTCTCTTTCATTAATTTCAAATTTTGTTGAAGTAAATCTATTCTTTAAAATATTTGTATATGTCATCGAAGTAGTTTCAAATTTTGATATTCTGTATTCCTTCGATAGTGGCAGAAGGCCTTTAAAGATCGACATTTTAGTTTAAGTTGATGTGTGCTTGGAGCTCTTTTTAGAATTAATATTTAAATTGATCTATTGGGATCGCAGAGTCTGACTGATCTTTTTATATCACGTAATACTATTGGAGGTATTTTATGTTTCAAATCCCTCCCTCCAATCGTATAGAAGGAATCTCTTTGACTTTCACTTTTCACCTTTTCAGGATTTATTGTCTCATTACAGAATGTTTCAAAGGTTTCATCTCGTGTTTTACCCCAATTCATGTAGAAGGATTTTATAAAGTTATGTTTTCTTTTCCTCTACTATCCACAAAGGTTTTACGAACATTATTCTTACCTAGGTCCCACAACCAGTGAACGATTTGTGTAGGTTGATTTTCTTTTGCCTTTTGCGACGCACAAAGATCATTCAAGAAATAAATTTTCAGAATGCTCCAACATTTGACTTGTTTTTACTCTAAGGGGAGCTTGTACGTGTTTTATATGTCGATATCTTGATTTTTGTCTTCTTTATAATACGTGTTTTATATGTCTATATCTCGATTGTATATATTTGAGATTCATGGGGAATATAAGCTTGAGAGTCACCATGAATCATTATTGTTGATGATTTCACCCATACGATGTTTTGGAACTGTTGGATTTAAAAGTTTTGGACAAAGATGTGTATTCCAATATTTGGAAATATCACCTTCATAATGAGGCTACAAGCCTGGGTGTTTTACCATATGAAGAAATAATTTGATGGATC
Organism: Picea mariana; assembly: GCA_032191745.1. Lineage (NCBI taxonomy): Eukaryota > Viridiplantae > Streptophyta > Pinopsida > Pinales > Pinaceae > Picea > Picea mariana. The sequence continues at coordinate 74,571 of JASDQU010585869.1, read as the reverse complement.
ATGGAACATTTGAAGCTAGAGTAAACGATATTGGTGAATGACATGGGCTAATGCATGGTTTCATTTTAGAAAAGTAAACTTTAGAGATACTATAAATTCATTGAGCCAAAAGTCTAGAGGATAGTAGAATGGGTTGCAAGATTTAGTAAAGATTGTTACAAGGTGCTCGAGAAATGGTGGATAGAAGGGAAACAATTCAAATCAAGAAGTATCAATATCTCCCTGTTTAATAATTTGAGGTTATATATTTATGTTGTACTATCTTTTATCGATATCTTATATGGAGAAAATGATTCTCAACATTTCAAAGTTTTATGGGTATCTCTAAGGCATGCCATTGTCGATAAAGGATTGATATTCAATTGGCATGACCCCCTATCCCATAATTTGAGGAAAGCTTTATCAAAGGTCGAGTTCTCTAAATTGGACTCTCCCCCTGAAATTTAAATGTCTTTTTACTTAATGCATATCATTTTCATCAACAATTAATTTAGGGGAATGGATTAGTGTTGGACCGTTGTCAAGCCCCCCATATTGTTTTATTGTCAACTTTCATGGAAGCACAAATATTTGAGAAATTTTACTCAAATATGTGATTATTTCTTTTCGTATTTGTATGAACTCATATTCTATGAGGAAGCAACTAGATTGACTGAGGAAACCATGGATTTGTTATATGAGTTAGGAAATTGGTATGCAGATGAACATTTTACCTATATCAAGGCATATATGGAAACCAAACCACCTCATTTATAACCCAAATTCAATCTAGGTAGGTTGGTCATAAGTGATATTTCCTATTAGACTATTCTTAATGGTGTTAATGTGGATTTAAGTAAAACTCGCAAGAAGTGTTATCCTTCTTTTCCCCTTTATATTAGAATGTATGGTCTTTGAAACTCCAAATTTGGTGAGAAGGAATCCTATGCCATATAGGAATACAACTTAAAAGAAGGGAGGTTTAGAAGGCAGACTCTAAAATATATAATAGAATCACATTGTAAAGAAGTGGAATTTACTTGGTTGTATAAGCATGAGAATTGAGAGGAGGAGAAATCCTTGGAAGGATCTGAGATTTAAAAAGAGATGGAATAGAGGAAAGCTCAAATACATAGTTCAAAAATAGAGGATGGAGCTTAGAAAATGATGAAAGGTTCTACTCAAGTAGCTAAGTTGCAAAATGAGATTGAAGAAACTAAGAGGAAATTTGTTGTTGAAATAGCCATGATATAGAAGGAAGTCAATGAAAAAAATGAAAAAGAAAACTAGTAGTTGAACGAATGACTCAAAAGCAAGCTACTATTAAAAATAATCGGAAGAAGAAAAGGTGAACTCCCATGAAGATTAATAGAGTAAAAGGTCTAAGGAAGATGCCAAATCCAAGAGAAGAAAGGACAACCAACAAGAGAGATTGCAAAGCATCTTATTAGTGTCAAATTTTGAGCCAACTAGTGAAGTATACACACCTCAGAGCTTTGCAGTAGTAAGTTCATCTAGGATAATTACTGGAGTTGATGTACTTGTACCCATGGTTGTTGATGTAGATGATTTAGATTTAATTTTACATTTGATAAAAAAAACTAAGTAAATTGTGAGGAAATCCCATAAAATAATAAAAAATTCCTCTGATAAAGAGATTGTATAGACATGTTTGACAATTGTTTTTAATGTTAATGATACTATACTAGAAGCCCCAACTTTTGTAGGGATAGAATTCGGTAAAGAAATTATTGACATTGTTGGATCCACAGTTAGGCGACTAAGGAAATATCAAGAGAAAACTGCTAAATTAAAAATGAAGTAAATTATTCCTAGACCAACAAATGTGATTCCTCTAGTTTCATAAACTATTCCTTTAAATTTTAGGATAAGTTGAACACTTAACATAGAAGATTTTATGAGAAAGTCATAAGTATTTAAAAGGTAGACAACACTATGACATATCTTCAAAAAAACCTTTTAGCTTGAAAGGTTCAACACAAATAGGTTAAATTATAATTCAATTATATTGCAAGATGGAAAGAATACATGAAGGACCTTGATGCAGAGGTTTCCTACATGTTTGAAGATGATCTCATTGGTATCGATTGTGGTTTATAGTGCTGGAAAAATTTGGCTAAAAGAACATGTGAAAACATGGAATATGAATTGGATGGAGACACTAAGATGACAATTAATAGAAAGAGTAAATCCAAATGCAATCTATCTATTTTAGGTCCCATCAATTACTTATTTGAACAAGATTGGACACTTTTTTTTTCCAATGGAAATTAACCCGCTGGGAACCCACCCCGATACTTCCCCACATAGTGGATGATATGAGAGTGGAAAGCAGCAGCCCGAGGGACTCGGAGCCAGGCTTGAACTCGTGACCACTCCCCAACCTGGAAGAGTGTGCGCACGTTCTCGCCAATCGAGCTATCCCTCGTGATACTTAAATTGCTAAAGGACACCATTGATCATTGATCATGGCTCATGATAGATGAATAGAGTTATATTGAAGTCCACTTTGTCATAAGTGGAGAGAATAATATTATATTGATGTCCACTTTTCCTTAAGTGGA
>JASDQU010585869.1:47230-71941 GCA_032191745.1 Picea mariana | reverse complement strand
GAGAAGTGAAAAAATCAAAAAATGATAAAGTAAGATGAGAAAATCAAGAAGGAATATTTAAATGATAAAATATTGGAGAAATTTCTATTTATGGAAAGTGGTTAACCCTAAAATAAGGAAAATAGGTTAAGTGACCTAGAAATGGGTTAAGTGACCTAAAAATGGGTTAAGTGACCGAGAGGATGAAAGTATAAATAAGATAGCAATGGTCTCTTGTAGATCATCCCTTTTGTGGATCAATGGAGAGCTTCTTGTGAGAATATCTTTTGGAGTATTGATGGAGAGATTCTTGAGCATATTTTGTGTGGAACACTTGATCATATTGAATATATATAGGTGACGGAGGTAAACAAGGATATATAAGATGGATTTCAGAAGGAAGGTGAAGAAAAGAGGGCCGGAATTGAAGGGAGGATAAATTCTTTTCATGATGCTTTCTAAGGTATGTTATTTACAGGTCATCTCACCATTTTCGCTATAAATTTTTTTCTATAATGATTCAGACCGTGGGATTGATATTCCATTGAGGAAACATATCCAAGTATATGTGGTAAAAAATTCAGCTTTTTGGCTAGTCCTAAAACTAGTCAAAAATAGGTGTTTTGGGTAAAAACGTCATAACTGCTTCATAACAAATCCAAATTAAGTGAGACCAAATGTGTTGGTTAGGGCAGTCTATAGTAGGTTTTGTAATAGTTTCAGATCAATTCAATTAATTTTTTGTGTGGGTAACGCTCTACAAGGTCGCTCTCTAGAATAAGCCAGAATTCAACAAGGTATGCCATTTTTGCTATAACTCCTTTTCTAAGAGGTTCCAAGTAGTGCCACCTAGAGGAATGGCATAAAACACACTGAAGAACATTTTGTATCAGTTTCATATCTTTATTCATTACAGGTACAAATTTATGATTATTTCAAGTTGGGGTTGTTGACTAATCCAAAACTAGTCATGGTTGAGACAAGCAATTGATGAGTTGGCACATACATGAGGTGTACAGTTGATGATGTTGGTACATATTGATGATTCATTGTTGATGAGTAGTTGAAACATGATTGGTATATACTTGGTACATGGTTGGATGCACTTGTTTATGGTACAGGTTGATTATAGGTTGTTTTGCATAGGTTAGTGCATGGTTGATGCACTTGTTTATGTTGACATATTGATATCTATTGATGATTGTTGCCTCATCTCAGTTGGTGCTGAGAATGTAAGTTGAGTCTTGCATATAGAGCTAGTGTTCTTGTAGAGTTGTACTCTATTCAGTTGTTGTTGAAAAACCCCCGGATTGAAGTCCATGATAAAAAGAAAAATTGTCCATACATATTGTGCTCTTTGTGTTCCTTGTGGAGATGATTTGTTGATGATATGTTGCTGATATGTATTCACATCTAACTGATTATAAATGACATCAATGAGTAATGAGAAAATGTTGAATGTTAACTAAGGAGTTTTTGTGTAACAGGGAAGTTTTGGGAAAAAGATCCCCACACTCATTCACCCCCCCCTCTAAGGGTGGTAGGTGTGTCCAACATCTTCTCCATAGCTTTGCGCTTTTCATTTGGAATTAATTTTCACAACACACTGCCAAATCATCTAAAACTAGATACATCAGGATTAACATGACTCCAAGCTTCCCATGGAGTCATATGCAACACTTCTTTATGAGGCATCTGATTCTGAATGTAATTTGCATAGTTCATCACTTCTAACCAAAATGAATATGACATGTTCTTGGATTGATTCATGCACTTTGTCATTTCTTTCAATGTCACTTTCTTTGTTTCAGCAATACCATTTTGATAAGGGGTGTAGGGAACACAATGTTGATGCATAATACCATGTTCTCTACAAAAATATTTGAATGCCTGATTGACATACTCCCCCCATTATTTGTACACAGATTCTTGACAAAATGAGAGGAATGTTTCTCAACAAAATCCTTGACGGTATTGAAAGTGGCAAAGACCTCACTCTTGAACTTAAAAAAGTACACCCAAAAGTGTCGTGAGAAGTCATCAATGAGAAAGCTGGAAAATCATGAGATCACTATGTACCAATTCAAGAGGTGGTATAGAACGCAAGGCTTTTCCTTTTGTTGTTTTCCAAGAACACATCCTAGACAAACTCCATTAGTACAAGAAAAATTAGGAATTCCATGAACCAATTTTTTTGTTCTCAATTGTTGCAAGTACCTATAGTTTAGATGTCCAAATATTTCATGCCAAATCCTACTCAAAGAATCATCATGTGCAATGAAAGAGGATGGAAAGAAAGGATCAAAACCAACAAACCTGTACAATCTAGAGATATGATCGACTTTTCTTGATGCAACAACATTGTCCATATTTTATAGTTCTCGAATGACTACATCATTTGGAGATAACACTATTGTTTTCCCATCACCAGAATGGAAAATATGATAAATTGAGAGTAAATTACTAGATATGTCAGGAACAAGAAGAACATCATTGATGCACCCTTCATCTAACTACATAGTTCTTGATGCTAAGACATCAAGCTGTGTAGAGTCTCTAATTTCAATCTGAGAAATTCTGCAATCATATGTTAAAGGAAATAACTCATTGGAATGAGTAATATGATGAGATGTGAATCAAATATCCAACTACTTGAAGATGCATACAAGGCCCGAGAAGATATATCATGCCCTTTACCTTCTTTTTTTTTGTTTTTTAATTTGTTTGGACCTGCTGGCTGCGGGATTAACCTATGGCTTGAGAAACTGCTACTCAGGGGCATCTAAGCCATCAAAATCACCCGAGGATCACACCCGGCCTGAGCCACACCAACTCTTAACATGGTTGGATTTTTTGTCCCTACATGTTTCAAACTGGTAACTTTAACAACATGGAGTGGCTTAACAACACACTATGTCACCAACTGTCCTACACCTCAGGGGCATTCCCTTTACCTATTGAAGAAGGTTTAGACATGGAAATTTTGTGTTGTTGCATGACTTCATTTAATTCCTCGAGTTTATTCCAACATTTTGATTTTGGATTCCCTAGACCACCACAAAATATGTAAGTTTCATTTTACTTTTTCTTCTTTTTCTCGAAGGAAAAATCATTGGACTTGGAAGGTGGATATGATTTGGGTTTTTGTTGGGGTTTGGAGGGAGTATCACTACCTTGTGTAGAATCTTTCTTCTTTTTATATGAGTCTTTGTGCTTATATTTGGAGGAATGGACCAATAGAGCTTGATTTTTAGAGTTTGAAAGGGAATAAAGTGGCATCATCTTGGATTGTTCCCTTGTGATGCACTCACGAAAAATATCAAAAGAAGGAATTTTAAATTCATCTCTTAGTGCATCCAACGTAGAGTAAAATGTAGAAGAAAATACCTAATAAGGACCTCAATTTTGATAAAATTAGGAAAATGCACACATCATCAAATTATTATTTTTCACACCCTTTCAGTTGTGTCACCAATGACCTAAATTTGGCAAGAGAATATTCAATAGATGCATTCCCATTAGGAACAAGTGATGACAATTCCACCTCCAATTGCATCACTCATAATTCATTGACTTTGTCAAATAAGGAAGCCAACTTGTCCCACCTATTAAAATAATGTTTTTCTTGTTTTACCATAGACAATATCATAATAGTGTCACCCAACCATAGGCACAAGGCCACCCTCCAACACCTTTGACCTTTGAAAGAATTATTCCAGAAAGTTATACTAGAGCCAACAGATAAACCCTATCTGCTAACTGCAACAACAACTCAATACAAGTAGAGCGCTCCTTCTCCAAGGGTATCACACAAGAGAGAGTGTCTCCATATCCATAGAACAAGTACCATACACAAGTGCAGTAGCTGCAACTACACTACTCTCTCAAACTTGCTCCATACTTAGAAAGAATATCACCAAGAGTATGACCAAGAGTATCACCAAGAGAATCACCAAGAATATCACTTGATCACACTAGAGAGAGACCAAGACCAATAGATAATCATATTCCCTTATTCCTCCTTACAGCTACAGTTGTAGCTGCAACTGCAACTCTCCATAACACTTGTGCTTTGACTGAGTGTACAAATGTGCTAAAACATCCTCTATTTATATTAGTTTGTCCAGTGACTTTTCTAGCTGGGCTGACCTGACTTTCTGGTAATTATATTTTATTTTTATCTTTTTCCCATGGAGCGGACTTGTCTAGAAGATAATATTCTAATATTATTTATTCTACTAGGTCGACTTGTCTTCTAGGTTTTTCACACATCTGTTTAGGGTTTCCTTTATTGCTGGAATATTCCATTTTAGTCGAAGGTTACATGTGGAGATTAATACCTCTCATAGCTACCGTAACATCAACACTCCCTCCTATCTATTGAGGCATTAACGATAATAGTCTTGAGCACACACATACCATTCTACCAGTAGCATTGTCATAGCCACACATGCTATCTCCTAATCACGCAGATCAAGTCACGAGCATCATCACCTGCAACAAGTCATGATACAAACTGAGTCATCTAGGACATTCTTCCACTCACATCTATGAGATCTGGAAGATCATCTTCCCTTGGAAAATTAAAAATCAACTATGGGTTGTATAGACTATTCTTCCCAAGCATAGAAGAATAATTGTCCCTTATTGTTGAACCTAAACCATTCAACCTAAATGGGCCATTCTTTTGGCATGATTCACAGTGAAACCTAGAGTGAATGAGTTTTCCCTAGGGAATGACTGTCTGGACCATTTCCTATGGAAATGACTATCCTGCACCAACATCCTACATCATACCATTCTTTGAAATTGCTCACAACTATGAGCTTCGAAAGAATGACTACCCAAAGAGGCAGACCATTCTTCTTGACCACTTCTCAGAGTGACTTCCAAGGAGAATGAATGTCCTAGACCATTCCCCCACATTGGACCCAAGAGGAATCATTGTCTATGGTACATCAACAATCTATCAGACCATTTTGTTTATGAAAATTATTGTCCGTATAAAATCTTGGACGACTTTCCGGACTGTAAAGTGACTTCCCATTATGGAAAATTTTCCAAACTGGAAAATGACTTCCCATATATCATTAATATATCATTTCTCCCTCCCAGCCTGGGGATTCATCTCCATAAGCCCCATCTTGTCCCTCAAATACACAAACTTTATTCTGGAGAGAGGCTACATCAAAATATCAGTTATCTATGGAGATATACTAGAGATCCACTTTTCCCTTCTAGACTTCATCACGAATAAGGTATTACTTGATCTCAATGAGCTTAGATTGTCTTGGAACACAATGTTTTTCTAGGATTTTTGCATACTTATGATTATTCACAATATATATATCATAGTCATATTCTACACCTGATCAAATAGTCCAGAAAAATGCTTTTGAAGCCATAATGATTTCATACAAGAATCATAGGCTGCAATATACTCTGCTTCTGCAATACTGAGTGCAATATACTTCTATTTTTTGGTAGCCCATGAAATCATAGCAGATCCCAAACTGAAACACACACCATAAATAATATTTATTTCATATGCACTCCCTGCCCAATCTGAGTCAGTAAATCCATGCAACTATACATCATTGTTTGAGACATATCTCAAACCATAAGTTATCATCCCACAAAGATATCTCAAGATATGCTTTGCAGCTATCCAATGCTCATGTCTGTGTTCCACTTGGAACTGGCTCAACATGTTTACAACAAAGCAAATGTCCAACCTGTTATTTACCAGATACATCAATTATCCAATGAACTGTCGATATAGGGACGAGTCTACTATATTAGAATCAGATTCTCTCAACTTCCTTAGATATGTTACCATGGGAGTTGTCATGGATTTGCAATACATCATCCAAAATTTCTAAAGGATCTTTTCAACATACTTCCCTTGTCCTAGGAAGACTTCACCACGCTTCTGCCATACTTCCAGTCCTAAGTAATAGTGCATGAGACCAAGATCTTTCATATCAAATTCAGAGGCTATCTCCCTCTTACACTAAATAATGAGAGATTATGAACCAAGCTCTTGGAGCTTGCTTGCGTCCATACAAGGCCTTCTTTCATCTGCATACATGGGTTTCTCTCTGGTGTACCTCAAAACCTTGAGGTTTCGTTGTGTATGCTTTTTCTTCAGTCACTCCATTTAGAAAAATGGTCTTTACATCCATCTGATGTAAACTCCAACCCATGGATGCTTCCAGAGATATGATGGCTCTAAAGGTGTATCTAGCAATTGGAGCAATTGTCTCATCATAGTCTTCTCCCTCCTAATGGGAGAACCCTCTAGCCACAAATATTTCCTTGTATATATCGATACTTCTATCCACTTCATGTTTTATCTTGTAAATCCATTTAGGCACAATTTCCCATACATCATTTTTCATGATTGATATTATTCCATCACAACTTCCTTCTATTATTTCTGCTTGATTGGTTCTTCAAAGGTGGAAGGTTCTATAACTGGAATATGGTTTTGACTTCTTTCTTTCTTTGAAAGTTCTATCTGGAGCACCATACTTCTCTTCATGATCTCATGAGCTCAAGTTGGTCTTCTCTTATTAGTCTTATCTTTGTTAAGATTTTACATAATTTGTTATCATTAACTTCGAGTTCAATAGAATTTAATACAATAGCACAATAAGGATCACTGAAAGACACAAGATCACAGAGTACACAAGCATTTTTTCTGGGAAACCCTCATGGGCAAGAAAACCTAGCAAAAATTATTTAATATAGACTCAATAACCAAGTAGGAATAACACTCTCCTTAAAAGAGTCAAACTCTATACCAAGATGAATGCCTGACCAAGAACCAAGAGAAAAAATCCTAGAAGGTAGTCTTCCTTCCTTCTTCTCTATTCTTCTTCTTCCTTGCGTAATACCCAGAAATATAAGAAGTGCGCAATATTTGAGTGAACAAATGAGGTCTTACGACCTATATTTATAGTAGTCACATCAATATTCTTTTGTTGTTCCTTTCCTTATCCTCTTTTACTTTTGCAAGTGTGACCGTCCAGGTGTGGATTGTTACCATAAATATTAATAGGTTATGATTATAGGAATTCCAACAAAGCACAAGCCATGTGACCTTGATTAAACTTTGAGATTTATGAGTTTAATTCTGCAAGTTTTATTTTCTTTGAGTTTGATGTTTGATAAGCTATGAGAGTCATTTGAATCATTGAGAGAACCGTATGGTTGCAAGAATATATTTTATGAAAGTAAAATACTGTAACTAAATCTAGTCTTGATGTTAACTCTTGAAACAAATTTATTAAGGAAATTGTCCTTTTAAATTTAATAAAATTATTTTAGTATAGCTTAACTGCCTAGTCTTGCATATATTTTTACATCATCTCATAAGTTTACAAGTTCCCAGATTAATAATTTAATGTTCATCAATTTAAAAAATTAAATTGAACAACAGTTACATGATTTCTTATGTTGCTTCCTTATTTTACATTTTCAATGATGTTCTCTCTACATAATTTTTGTAGTTAGGTTCTCTTTCATTGATTTCAAATTTTGTTGAAGTAAATCTATTCTTTAAAATATTTGTATATGTCATCGAAGTAGTTTCAAATTTTGATATTCGGTATTCCTTCGATAGTGGCAGAAGGCCTTTAAAGATTGACATTTTGGTTTAAGTTGATGTGTGCTTGGAGCTCTTTTTAGAATTAATATTTAAATTGATCTATTGGGATCTTAGAGTTATGACTGAGCTTTTTATATCCCTTAATACTATTGAAGGTATTTTATGTTTCAAATCCCTCCCTCCAATCGTATGGAAGGAATCTCTTTGACTTTCACTTTTCACCTTTTCAGGATTTATTGTCTCATTACAGAATGTTTCAAAGGTTTCATCTCTTGGTTACCCCAATTCATGTAGAAGTATTTTATAAAGTTATGTTTTCTTTTCCTCTACTATCCATAAAGGTTTTACGAACATTTATTCTTACCTAGGTCCCACAACTAGCGAACGATTTGTGTAGGTTGATTTTCTTTTGCCTTTTGCGACGCACAAAGATCATTCAAGAAATAAATTTTCAGAATGCTCCAACATGATGAAAGTTTTTTCAGTAACCTTTGACTTGTTTTTTTTCTAAGGGGAGCTTGTACGTGTTTTATATGTCGATATCTTGATTTTTGTCTTCTTTATAATACGTATTTTATATGTCTATATCTTGATTGTATATATTTGAGGTTCATGGGGAATATAAGCTTGAGAGTCACCATGAATCATTATTGTTGATGATTTCACCCATGCGACGTTTTGGAACGGTTGGATTTAAAATTTTTTGACAAAGATGTGTATTCCAATATTTGGAAATATCACCTTTATAATGAGGCTACAAACATGGGAGCCTGGGTGTTTTACCATATGAAGAAATAATTTGATGGATCATGGAACATTTGAAGCTAGAGGAAACGATATTGGTGAATGACATGGGCTAATGCATGGCTTCATTCTAGAAAAGTAAACTCTAGAGATTCTATAAATTCATTGAGCCAAAAGTCTAGAGGATAGTAGAATGGGTTGCAAGATTTAGTAAAGATTGTTACAAGGTGCTCGAGAAATGGTGGATAGAAGGGAAACAATTCAAATCAAGAAGTATCGATATCTCCCTGTTTAATAATTTGAGGTTATATATTTATGTTGTACTATCTTTTATCGATATCTTATATGGAGAAAACGATTCTCAACATTTCAAAGTTTTATGGGTATTTCTAAGGCATGCCATTGTCAATAAAGGATTGATATTCAATTGGCATGACCCGCTATCCCATAATTTAAGGAAAGCTTTATCAAAGGTCCAGTTCTCTAAATTGAACTCTCCCCCTGAAATTTAAATGTCTTCTTACTTAATGCATATCATTTTCATCAGCAATTAATTTAGGGGAATGGATTAGTGTTGGACCATTGTCAAGCCCCCCATATTGTTTTATTGTCAACTTTCATGGAAGCACAAATATTTGAGAAATTTTACTCAAATCTGTGATTATTTCTTTTCATATTTGTATGAACTCATATTCTATGAGGAAGCAAATAGATTGACTGAGGAAACCATGGATTTGTTATATGAGTTAGGAAATTGGTATGCAGATGAACATTTTACCTATATCAAGGCATATATGGAAACCAAACCACCTCATTTATAACCCAAATTCAATCTAGGTAGGTTGGTCATAAGTGATATTTCCTATCTCAATGGTGTTAATGTGGATTTAAGTAAAACTCGCAAGAAGTGGTATCCTTCTTTTCCCCTTTATATTAGAATGTATGGTCTTGGAAACTCCAAATTTGGTGAGATGGAAGCCTATGCCATATAGGAATACAACTTAAAAGAAGGGAGGTTTAGAAGGTAGACTCTAAAATATATGATAGAATCACATTGTAAAGAAGTGGAATTTGCTTGGTTGTATAAGCATGACAATTGAGAGGAGGAGAAATCCCTGGAAGGAGATAAGATTTAAAAAGAGATGGAATGGAGGAAAGCTCAAATACATAGTTCAAACATAGAGGATGGAGCTTAGGAATTGATGAAAGGTTCTACTCAAGTAGCTAAGTTGCAAAATGAGATTGAAGAAACTAAGAGGAAATTTGTTGTTAAAATAGCCATGATATAGAAGGAAGTCAATGAAAAAATTGAAAAAGAAAGACTAGTAGTTGAACGAATGACTCAAAAGCAAGCTACTATTAAAAATAATCGGAAGAAGAAAAGGTGAAGTCCCATGGAGATTAATAGAGTAAAAGGTCTAAGGAAGATGCCAAATCCAAGAGAAGAAAGAACAACCAACAAGAGAGATTGCAAAGCATCTTATTAGTGTCAAATTTTGAGCCAACTAGTGAAGTATACACACCTCAGAGCTTTGCAGTAGTAAGTTCATCTAGGATAATTACTGGAGTTGATGTACTTGTACCCATGGTTGTTGATGTAGATGATTTAGATATAATTTTACATTTGATAAAAAAAACTAAGTAAATTGTGAGGAAATCCCATAAAATAATAAAAAAATCCTCTGATAAAGAGATTGTATAGACATGTTTGACAATTGTTTTTAATGTTAGTGATACTATACTAGAAGCCCCAGCTTTTGTAGGGATAAAATTTGGTGAAGAAATTATTGACATTGTTGGGTCCACTGTTAGGCGACTAAGGAAATATCAAGAGAAAATTGCTAAATTGGAAATGAAGTAAATTATTCCTAGACCAACAAATGTGATTCCTCTAGTTTCATAAACTATTCCTTTAAATTTTAGGATAAGTTAAACACTTAACATAGAAGATTTTATGAGAAAGTCATAAGTATTTAAGAGGTAGACGACACTATGACATATCTTCAAAGACACCTTTTAGCTTGAAAGGTTCAACACAAATAAGTTAAATTATAATTCAATTATATTGCAAGACGGAAAGAATACATGAAGGACCTTGATGCAAAGGTTTCATACATGTTTGAAGATGATCTCATTGGTATCGATTGTGGTTTATAATGCTGGAAGAATTTGGCTAAAAAAGCATGTGAAAACATGGAATATGAATTGGATGAAGCCACTCATATGACACTTAATAAACTTAATAGAAAGAGTAAATCCAAATGCAATCTATCTATCTTAGGTGCCATCAATTACTTATTTGAATGAAATTGGATACTTAAATTGCTAAAGGACACCATTGATCATTGCTCATGATAGATGAATAGTGTTATATCGAAGTCCACTTTGTCATAAGTGGAGAAAATAATATTATATTGATGTCCACTTTTCCTTAAGTGTAAAAATACATTTAAAAGATGAAAATGAACATTGCCCCTACTTAGAGTTATAGCACTCCATTAACATCGGTTTTTGTTGGACTTAGTTAGAAGGCCTTTGGTGACAACGAAAAGGCCAATCTCAATCATTGATTATAAAAATTGGAAATTCAAACAATTTAAAAAATAGTCGAATCAATTCGGTTTCTTGTAGTTTTATTTTATGTATCAATATAAATGTAAACCATGCCAGAAGAGCTTTGAGCTTTGTTAAGACTTAACTGTATGAAATTATTTGTGTAATTTTAATAAAAAGATTATTATGTATAAATATAAATTATTTATTTATTTATTTATTTTTGAAACTTAACTATATGGAGTTACTTTTGTATTTTTAATGAAAAGCTTGTTTGCAACTGTTTAAGAGAAAATGATTATGTATATGTATGATTGCTTTGGATTTATTTTTTTTCGTTTTTAAGTTTACTTACATTTTAGAATTCTTGTCAGTTCTAATTAATATGTTTTATACTGATCTTATGCTATTTTTATTATCTTTCTTGTTTTTTTAAAATGGTGTCGATAAATCCTATTATTTGTCATTGCTTCATTGCTTAGTGGATTTAAAGTCTTCCTAATCTCAAATAAACTTTTATCACCTTAATTTTTGTTTTTGGAAGGTTTGCTTATAGAAAGTTGATTAATCTATAAAATTTATCAAGCCATTTGATTTGAGTAAGTTGCTATAAAAAACAATTTTAAAAACATTAAATTTTAATGAATAAGTTTAAATGTTTTATTTTTTTTAATTTTTTTTGCAATTATTATTATATTGGTTATGTAATTGTTGGTGAAATTGCAATTTTTTATTATTGAAATTGCATTTTTGAATACATAAATGGATTGAGATTTTTAGAAAACCCATATGGAACTTAGATTATGCAATCTCAACAACCAATATATGCAATTTCAACATTTTTTCTAAATCTATAATTAGATTTTGTCCAAAATTGATTCAAAAACAAAAATTTGACTAAAAAAGGTCATGGTATTACATAAACAAAAGTATTTGTGATTTTGATTATATGTTTTGTGTATTAACTCCCTCCACCCCACCCTCATCCATAGGATTTTTTTTAAATGGTATTACATGAACACAATTATTTGTGATTTTGATCATATGTTTTGCATATTAACTCCCTCCACCACCACTTAATACGCAAAACATATTATTATATGTTTTTCATATTAACTCCCCCTACCCCCATCAATGGGAGTGAGGGTAGATATGGGGGTGGAGGGAGTTAATATGTAAAACATATTATTATATGTTTTACATATTAACTTCTTCCACTGCCACCCCTACCCCCATCAATGACAGTGAAAGTGAGGGTGAGTGTGGGGGTGTGGATGGGCATGGAGGGAGTTAATATGAAAACATATTATTATATGTTTTTTATATTAAATCCTCCCACGGATCTCCTCACATTAACCCTCGTCATATTATATGTTTTGCATATTAAATATGTGTTGGCCCTTGACCAAGTTTTGGAGATCCTTGGTCATGTTTGACCTCTTTTGGGACTTCAACAGGCTGGTCGAAGGTGGAGCGCAAGTTGAAGAAAATATCGTGGGATCTCGGCCCTTTTTTAGGACAGTTTTTGGGATTAGGGTTTATGTAATGGGTATGGGATGCCATCCCATGGGTTACCCATGTTTAGGCCCATTTTGTAATGTATAAATAGATATCTAGGTGATGTAGGAAGAGGCCAATGTGTTAAGTGCGAATAGTTGTGGATGCTTTGTGCATGTTATGTGTTAAGGACTTGCAGAGCTAAGTGCAAGCGATTGTAAGAAGGCTTCATGCTTCAACCTAGCTCGGGGAAGGAGGATCTGGCGAGGTGTGCACAGATCTCCTGTCCTATGCAGAGTGGGTTCTGAGGCTTTGTGCATGTAAGGAGATTGACAGAAGATAATAAAGAAGATGAAGAGTTGGTGGACGTAGCCCCAGACTGGGGTGAACCACGTATTTCCTGTGTTATGGTTGTTGTGTGCATTCTGGTTATTGTCTTGTGTATACAATTTAAGATTAATTCCAGTAATGAATGTTTAGATGAATCTAGTATGACAACTTAGTGCTTAAATGTTGTGAATAAATGCTAGATCTGATCTTTTTTGCTAAGTGCTTAGATGTGTTAGATTTGGTAGAATACTGCGTTGTTCTGTAATTAGGGTTTGGATCTGGGATGTCAATAAGGGTTAATTACTGATGAATGTTAACTACTAAGTGCTTGTTAGAGTGGTTTAATCACATATCTATGTCCCAGCTAGGTTGCAGACATTTGAGTCATGTAACCACCCCTACCTCTACCTTAGATGAGACTTCATTTGCTTCACAGGTGTTGCCGAAAGGGCTGGTAGTTAGGGTTTTGTTGGTGCGTTGTTGAAGCGTTGAACCTTAGGTCTGCCCCTGTGCCAACAAATGGTTTTGTTACCGGGACTGAAATTGTGATTGTTGGGAACTGAAGAAAAGAAAGCGCAGTATTGACTTGCGAAGATCTGTGCTAAGAAGAGAAGTCCAATTTGAAGAAAAGAGGTAAGACATTGAAGCTTTGTGCTCTGAGAAAAGTAAGATAAGTGAAATTTTTTGTTTCGAAAGAATGAATCTAGGTATGTTTGATAAATTTTGTCCTAATCTGAAAACTAGGGCATAGTTAGAAGAAAGAAGATTTGATGTGAACAGATTTGATAGAAATAATGAAAGGTATGTTATCCCTATGCATAGAAAGAATGTTTGGACTAACAAATGGTTGTAGGATCCTAGAAAGAATTTTTTGCAGGTTAGTTACTGTGATCCCAGTGCGCAGAACAGGAAAGGTTGGGAATCATTTAAGAGAAGGAGAGGATTAACCCTTTGTTATAGTTGCAGAAGACCGAGACATCTTGCTAAGGAATTCCCTGGTAGAAGACCTAGTTGTCCTTGCTTTAAAGTTATGGACCATGAAGTTTTGGATTGTCCTAGAATGATTTCTAAAGTTGAAAAGATGAATATGAAACAAGAAAATTATGAGACAAGCCAAGAAACTAAGGATTTGATATAAACCCAGAAAGAATCAGAGATTGTATTACTACAGATGAAAAAAACCTTGAATGACCATAGAAATATCAACTTATCAGAGGTCTTAAAAGAGAAAGAGTACATAGAAACAAGAATAGGATACTTTGACATAGACTGTGTCCTAGATGAGGAAACACAGGTGAATATCATGACAGAAAGAACTTGGGAAATTTTGGGAAATTCTGTTATGGTTCTTTCATTACGAGGAATAGGCTTATTTAGAGAAAAGTTGATAACACTATGTGGAAGACTTACCCAGACATCTATGAGTGCTCATGGCACTTCGACAAAAGAAGAATTTGAGATAGTTAAGTTTTTTTAGAACAATGCTCCATTTGCTATCTTGCTAGGAAAAACCTAGATTGAGAAAGATCAGATACGAAGAAAACAAGAAGAGGAGGATCTAGAACAAAAAAACAAAGAACTAAGAGATTTTATGGATAGGAGAATAGCGCACTTACTGGAAGAACAAGAGAACCAGTCGAAGCTCTTAAAGACCAAAGATATGGATGTCGAAGTTGAAAGGACACAGGAAGACTGAAGATACATGTCTGTATAAGAGAGTAGAGCACCCACCCTAGAAAGAGAAGAAGTATTACCCTTGAACCCTATGAAAGACTCTCCACAGTGCGAAGTTATCATGCCAAGAGGAGATAAGAATGATAATGGAAAGAGGAAACCAGTGATTCAAATCACAGGAAAGAAGTCCAAAAAGCTCAGTAAGAAGAGGGAAAAGTTAGAAAAATTGCAAGAAGTTCCAGAGAATACTTCGCAAAAGAAAGGTTTCCAGAACTCGAAATTCGTCGGAATATCAGTACAGCATAGAAAGGCACTTCGCCATGATGAAAAAATATGACCGTTGGAGGAAATATGACCGTTCGATCGACACTCCCGAACGGTTAGGAAAGAAGTTATGGCCCAAAAGTTCACCATTGGACCATTGGGACCACAACATAACAGATGGAATTGCATTGAATAAGGATTTGTGACCTGTTGAAAGAAACCATTACAACAATATCTATTTATCCTGTCAAGCGTTGCACTGAGAACACTTTTGCCAATTGTGATTATCCGTGCCTGCAGAGAACTAGTTGATTTCACACAGTGATCAATGAGACCTCACTATTACATTGAGTATTGTTCACCAACCTGAGATATCAAATCTTGAGTGTGCATGTTGGACGAAATTAGCGCAGCAAAAAAAGTCGTCGAAGAGATTCTAATAGACCTCATGGCCGAGAAGGTGATGTCCGCAGGCATCCAAGCCTCATCGACGTGAGGAGTGAAAGCCTCCTCATTGACTTCTCGTGGATCTAGACCATCCCAAGATGCGACCGAGAAAAGAACTAAGCATCATGATGACTTGGCGAATGGGAAGCTAATTCCATCCATCCTACCCGACTACATCCCACCCTTGGCCGGTGTGGTGAGTCATGATAGTGTCCCGAGGGACTTCGACTACATAGTCATCATTGCATACCTCCCGAAGGGAATACAAGCAGTCAGACTGCAATTGGAGAGGATTCCAACCTTGAAGATCAGTGACTATAACCTAGGAGACTGCAAGAGCTATGGCATGCTTGCACCTCACAAATATTTGACCAAGACCAAGAGAAGAAATCGAAGATCATCCCTCATCCATGGACTATGGACATCGCGAGGTCCACTGTCTTGAATGTAAAGAAGATACCACATTTTGGAAGGCACCAGGAGGTTAACACGTACGTTAAGCTCTTGTTGTCGTTCTTCCATGGAGGATATCTATGGTTAGACCGACGCATCATCGTCAATCCGACGTTGATCCATAGGATCACCAGATTGAGCATGCAAGGACCAGACCCACAAGACTTTTATCCAGGGAAGGTTGCAGACTACTCCCTAGCACAGAGGATCAAAGACACCTATGGCGATGTAGAGAAAGGGATGCGGGGCTAAGAGGTAGCCTCCATTCAGAATGGTGTAGTGCGTCTGGCATGCTAGTTGATTGTTGGTAAGCTAGTAAGAAAGAACAGACCTGCACAGGTCACAGGGTTTGTCGTTGACCTTGCAGGAAAATGCATGGAAGGACTACAGATGAACTGGGCCAATTACCTAGTCAATCAATTAGAACTAGATTGTCGCGAAGCTCGGGATCAGGGCTATGAGTTCCATTTTAGCTGGTTGTTGATGCTCATCACATTCACTGCTTGGGAGATGACGAAAGGTGTGACCTTCCCTGACATTGAGTCATTTGATCCATTAGCTGCGAAGTTCACCACGCTCTGGTATTCGAGGGATATGGGGAAACAATGGCAGTCGAATGTAGTATTCCATACCTACTACCTGCAGCTGAAGAGGACTATTGAGTCCTTCCCTCGTATGACGCCGAACACCCTAGACAGTTTCATGCCCCTTATGAAGTTGACGCAGATAGGCATTTTATTTATATTACTGTGCACTCCAATGAAGGTAAAGAAGAGCTTCAATCCTACTACAAGCTCACAGAGGAGGACCTAGAAGAAATCACTAAGGAATGGACTGTAGATTTCCTTATACCAGTCGACCAAGCAGCACTATCCGATCCCAACCTCATTGGAAGTCTGGTGGTTACTCGTGAAGAGTATGATTCACCCAACAACAGCGGGAAGAAAAAGAAGGAAGATGTATAGGAAATACATAGCACATCAGAAGAGACTGCATCAGATTCACCTAGCGGAGGAGGAGACAACGAAGTGGACGAAGAAGAGAAAGAAGGGGAAGAAGACAAGTTGAAGCAAGGTGAAATAACACTGCCTAGGAACCCCCTTGAAGAGGATGAGACACCCAAGAAAAGAAAGGTTTCCCCCACGAAACCTACATCACGAAAGAAGTCCAAAGCGAGTAAGCCGAAGCTGCAGACTGTGCTCATGGTCGATGACTTCGACTTCATTATCGAAGCTATATCAGATGCCTCAGAAGATATTTTGCAGAGAACTGAAGCTAAGCAAGAAGCCATGTATGATAGAATTGAGACAGAGCTAAGAGGCATACAACAAGCCCTTCACTCTAGCCGCGTAGTGCCCACTGCGCCCCCGCAACCAAAAGAACCAGAGTTGGGAGATGAGCCTTCCCAACTCCGTAGAATAGCTAACGCGACCGAAGCTTGCCTTCGTCACGTACAGGAAGAAAAAGAATAGGCCACATTGGCCCTGAAGCAAGCACAAGAGGAAATCATAGAGCAACGCCGAGTTGCAGAGCAAGAGAAAGAACAGTTGCTTGCGGAGCAGTTCAGAGTTAAAGCAGCAGTCAAAAGATCACTTCACTCTATGACATGGTTGGAGCAGATGGAGGATGACCCAGTGGAGAGTCAAGTGGCGAAGCTTGCAGAAGCCATTCAACAACTTCAACAGAGAATTGTAGAACTAGAGTTACAAACAGTGCCAAGCACTCCGCAGGAAGTGCGAGACTAGAGAGAACCAAATACTTGGAGCACAGTTGAAAGGATCAAATCATTAGCCATGGAATGTAAACAACTAAGCAGTCACAGTGTGCAGACTTATGAGCTCCGTACCGAGGACCCTGAACTAAAGACACTAGAGTCATAGCTACAGGAAGAAAAACAACAAGCAACAATAGTACAAGCGCAGTTGAAACTCCTGTTAGTAGTTGAGAGGATGAAAATATCCCAAGAACAATGCACGACTCAGCAGCAGGTCCATGCCATACAAAGAAAAGTCATGGAAGTGACTCAGAAGCTCCAACCAGTCCAGGATGCAGCTTGCCTACTTTTTGAGGAGATTGAAGGCTGAGGAGTAGAGCTAGAACAAGTAGTCACTTCGGTAGAACATCACTTATAAGGACCTGTGAACAAGGAATTTATTCAAAATTTCGTCAAGTAGGAGGCCTTGGCACAACAACAGGATGAAGCAGCTCGAATCAAGCTCGAAGCTTTTGAGGCAGAGTTACCCAGACTAGAGTGACTCGGGATGAGTCAAAGGTGAGTGTTCGGGGCCTGTTGGCCCTTGACCAAGTTTTGGAGATCCTTGGTCATGCTTGACCTCTTTTGGGGCTTCGACAGGCTAGTCGAAGGCAGAGTGCAAGTCGAAGCAGAGATCATGGGATCTCGACCCCTTTTTAGGGAAGTTTTTTGGATTAGGGTTTATGTAACAGGTATGGGATGTTGGTCCATGGGGTTACCCATGTTTAGGCCCATTTTGTAATGTATAAATATATATCTAGGTGATGTAGGAAGAGGCCAATGTGCTAAGTGCGAATAGTTGTGGATGCTTTGTGCATGCTATGTGTTAAGGACTTGTAGAGCTAAGTGCAAGCGATTGTAAGAATGCTTCGTGCTTAAACCTAGCTTGGGGAAGGAAGATCTGGCGAGGTGCACGTAGATCTCCTGTCCTATGCGGAGGGGGTTCTGAGGCTTTGTGCATGTAAGGAGATTGACAAAAGATAATAAAGAAGATGAAGAGTTGGTGGACGTAGCCCCACACTGGGGTGAACCATGTATATCTTGTGTTATGGTTGCATTGTGCATTCTAGTTATTGTCTTGTGTATACAATTTAAGCTTAAGTTCAATAATGAATGTTTAGATGAATCTAGTATGATATCTTAGTTCTTAAATGCTGTGAATAAATGCTAGATTTGATCTTTTTTGCTAAGTGCTTAGATGTGTTAGATCTGGTAGAATACTGCGTTGTTCTATAATTAGGGTTTAGATCTGTGATGTGAATAAGGGTTAATTACTGATGAATGTTAACTGTTAAGTGCTTGTTAGAGTAGTTTAATCACAGATTTGTGTCTCAACTAGGTTGCAGACATTTGAGTCCTGCAACCACCCCTGCCTCTACCTCAGGTGAGACTTCATCTGCTTCGTAGGTGTTGTCGAAAGGGTTGGTAGTTATGGTTTTGTTGGTGCATTGTTGAAGCATTGAACCCTGGGTCTGCCCCTACACCAACATTATGATTAGGGTTAATGTGGGGATAGGGTGGAGGGAGTTAATATGAAAAAAATATTATGTTTTTCATATTAAATCCTTCCACCCCTATCCCCACATTAACCCTCATCAATGGGAGTGAGGGTGGGGGTGAGAGTGTTAATATGCAAAACATATAATCTCCATTCCCATCCCCATCAATGGGAGTGAGAGTGGGGTTGGAAGGAATTAATCTGAAAAACATATTATTATATATTTTTCATATTAACTCTTCCACCCCAATCCTCATCAATGGGAGTGGGGCTATGAGGTTAAGGGTGGGTGTGGGGGTAGTTAATATGAAAAAAATATAATAATATGTTTAGGGGCATGAGTGTGGGGATGGAAGGAGTTAATATGCAAAACATGGTGGGGGTGAGGGGATTTAATATGAAAAACATATAATTAATATGTTTTTCATATTAACTCCCCCAACTCCTATCCCCACCCTCATTAGAGAGAGTTAATATGAAAAACATATTATTAATATGTTTTGCATATTAACTTCCCCCACTCACACCCTCATTATTAAGAGTAGGGGTATGAGGGTGGGGTTGGGGGGAGTTAATATGAAAAAAAATATAACAATATGTTTGGGGGCATGGGGGTGAGGGTGGGGGTGGAGGTTGTTGAATTTTTAATGAATTCTCAAGCACATGTAGTTTCTTTCATTTAGCATGAACTTGAACCATAAATAATGCAACAATACAATATACAATAGTTGCAGTAACCAAGATCACATGAAGAATAACCATGCACAAGACACAATAAGTTATCCTGGTAAAACCATTCTCAATCAAGGGAAAAAAACAGTAATCCTTTGTTATAGAGTCAAGATAAAATCACCCTTTCACCACAAACCCTAGCGCACATAAGAGGGTGCTCTATGACCAAGAAATCTAGTGCCTAAGAGAAGTGTGCATCAAATTTCAGACCTCCACAATGTGTGTTGTGAGAATGAGATATGATCCACAATGGGGATGTATCTCTCTTATTTATACATGACCTAACTCATCAATGGATGTGTCAATTGGCACAATAGGGCCGACTTGTACAACTTAATGATATAATTAATCTTTTACACATTATTAATTATCTTTACATGGCGGGACCGACTTGTACTCTTTACAATACAAATTAGGGTTTCACAATAATCTTTACTCTTAGACAATATAGCAAGGGATCTCACACATCCTCTAGTGCTTTACCACTAGGGACACGTCCACATGTGCTCAGCCACATGGACGTCACTCTCAAACAGATTAACTCAACTAAATCCATAGGAGTATGAACTGGAGATCCATCTCAAGTCAACTCAATTAAGTCCATAGGAGTCAGACAGGAGACCATCTCAAGCCATCTCAACTCAGTCTAGAGGAACACAACAAGAGACCAACACACGTCATCTCAACTCAGTCCAGAGGAGTATGACACACCCATCACATGGATGTTCTCACAGATTGTCTCAACTTGGTCTAGTGGAGAACGATCCAGAGAATGTATTATGAAGTTGTAGTCATGGACAATGGTTGGGGGAGTTAATATGCAAAATATATATGATGAGAGAGTTATAAGTTTTGCTTATTAACCTCCCCAACCCTCACCATGTTTTGCTTATTAATTCCCCTAACCCTCACTCTCATCATATATATTTTGCATATTAACTCCCCCAACCTCCACCCTCATCAATGAGAGTAATATGTTTTACATATTAACTCCCTCATTCTCACCCTCATCATATATATTTTTCATATTTACTCCCCATGAAGGTGGCGGTGGCTAGAGTTAATATGCAAACCATATTATGTGAGAGCGACCTACACAAAGTTAATATGCTAAACATATAAAATTATGTTTTGCATGAAAGCACGGAAAGTTAATATGTAAAACATATAATAATATATTTTTGCATATTAACTTCTCTCACTCTCATCATTAAAAGTGGGAGTGATGTAAAACATATAATAATATGTTTTGCATATTAGCTCCCCCAACCCCACCTTGATGAAGGTGGAAGAATAAAATAAAATCATGTGTTAAAATTATATTTTTTAAATATTGATGGATTCACATGACCAAAAACATCCATAAATCAGAGTTTAAGGAACCAAAAAAACCACCATGAATGATACCCACCTTGCACATCATGTACAAGCTGTTTGAGAACCAAAAAAAAGCCACCATGAATGATACCCACCTTGCACATCATGTACAAGCTGTGAGCAGTCCTCAGTGACAATGACATCTGTGGAAGATGTTGAATGTGGCAGAAGTCATATGGTACATTTATTTGAGGGAGAGGAATATTAGTGAGAAAACAAGGTTTATGTATTTTTAGAAAACCATGTTCGAAAAATCGAGTGAAAACTTACACATCTGTAAAGTTTCCAAAAAAAACTTATCGCTAGACAGCTCTGCATTCTCAGCAGTCCATAAAACTCACCGTACAATGCCTTTGGTTCAACGGATTAAACCAAAAGAAAGGGAAATACAAAATCAGTGATCACATGGACCGACATCGGCTATAAGGCCCACCACTCCATAAATATAACTGACAAGATTTATCCAGGCCACAGCTTACAACTAACTCCAGCTTGAAATGAATAATACATAAATGAGAGTGACTGACTGGCTAGCTACTGGACAGAGATAGGAAATGAGTCACAGACTCACCATTAACCACCTCCCGACATTGCTAATATATCTCCCGGATTCCTCTGTTGTCAATGCTCCTCCGTACATTCTTCAAATTCACTTCACACACGGTGCCGTACCCTTCCGTTAGGTCGCAGCCTGAGGAGCGATGTTCACACCATTATTTCAAAAGGAGTGGGTTAATTGGGGATTGATTTTTTTCTCAAGTTACTTTTTCTGCATGTTTTTCGGTGATACAGGTTTAACTTTTTGATCTATCTAAAAGTTTGATCGATTTTTTGAATATTTGGGTTGGTTTAAAATGAGATAAAACTCCTAGAATAAAGTTTTGAAATACATGAAATTTTGATCCATACCAAACTCAGACTACCTTTAAAAATCTGGCTAAATTTAAACCATTTTTTAACCTGAAAAGAAGAAAGATTACTTACTCCATTTCAAATTTTAGTTGAGCATCGATATTGGAATGTACTGAATGACGTATGTACAGAAAAAAAAAAAAACATACCTCGTGGTTATGTAGCAGCCACCGTTGCCCACTGACAAGCGTCAGATAGTGAGCGTGATTAGGTCAACTTAAAGCTCACCAGAGTCACGACCATCTCTTTCACTGAATAATGTCGATTCGCCAAGTTGCCACGGAAGTTGAACGCAACGGTGCGGTGTGTGAATTGAATTACAGGTTAAAAGAGTGCGCGGAGAAGCATTGACAATACGCGACAATAGAAAAAACTGTCGGGCTTTCCCACATTACCCGACCAACAGACAGTTGTAGCTGTTGTTCCTTCACTTCAATAACGCTTGCATCTGATTATCCTTTTAAATGTCAGAAATTATATATGATTTAATGATTGGTATATAAAATATGGCATATATATATATATATTATTTTTTTTTTTTTTTTGTTGAAGATGGTTTTGGGTTGATGAGTAATAAGTTATAGTAATTCTTTTTTTTTCACTTTAAAATTTTAATATGATAAATTTGATTAATATAATTTGATTGAGTAGTTTGTTATTAAAAATGAAGTGTAATGTTAATAATGACATTTTAGGTAAATATTATATACTTATAATTCTAAATGGGGCATAGTGAAATTTTAATATGATAAATTTGACTAATATAATTTGATTTAATAGTTTGTTATTAAAAATGAAGTGTAATGTTAATAATAACATTTTAGTTAAATATTATATACTCATAACTCTAAATGTAATGGGGTATAGTGAAATCTTAATATGATAAATTTGACTAATATAATTTGATTTAATAGTTTGTTATTAAAAATGAAGTGTAATGTTAATAATAACATTTTAGGTAAATATTATATACTCATAACTCTAAATGTAATGTGGTGCAATAATTGTAATAGTTATTTTTGTTTTAAAACAAGTAATTTTTATTTAAAAAAAAATATAACTTTAATTGTTTTTGTTTTAAAACCAATCAATTTTTTTGTTTTTTTTTAAACTAGTAATAATAGTTGTTTTTGTTTTAAAACAAGTAACTTTTATTTAAAAAAAAAGTGTAACTTCTATTGTTTTTGTTTTAAAACCAGTAACTTTTATTTTTATTATTTTTAAAACAAATAACTTTTATTTCAAAAATGTTTGATAAATATTATATACTTATAACCCTAAATGTAATGTGGTACAATAGTTATTTTTGTTTTAAAACTAGTAACTTCTATTAAAATAATAATAATAATAATTTTTATTGTTTTTGTTTTAAAACAAGTAACTTTTATTTCAATAATTTTAGGTAAATATTATATACCCATAACACTAATCTGGTGCAATAGTTGTTTTTTTTTTAAAACCAATAATCTTTATTTAAAATAAAAAATGTAACTTCTATTGTTTTTGTTTTAAAACCAATAACTTTTATTTAAAAAAGAAAATATAACTTTTGTTTCACAAAGAAAATGAAAATGTTACAATCCAAAGGTGCACAAAGAAAGAGTTACAATCCAAAGGTGCACAGGGGCACATAAAAAAAATGTACACACTGGCATAGGATATATTTTAATGGAATCGTGAATAATGATGTAATGTTTTTTTAATCTCTAATTTCGTAAAATATCACAATTATATTAACATTCATGTTTGTCTCTGGTGGATGGTGTACTGTAATGTGTTTTTATTTTTTTTTATTATTACTTTTAATAAATTTAGTCTAAAATTTAGTTAAAGTTTGCCCTCAATGGAATTCTCAAATAGCGTGAATGCACATGGAATCGTAAATGGAATTCTTTAAAGTGTTGATTTGTTCGTTTATGGTTTTGGTTAATTCGAGAGTGCTTTGAAGTTCATACATATTCTCTACAACCTGCCGCCTGCTGGTTAGCTTTTACTTAGGAGTTTTTGACATTTGTTGCATATTTCATATGTTGTTTTGACTGTAATTTATAGTATTGCTTCAGCTTTCCATTGAATATAGTCGCTAAACTTATCAATGGGCTATTTTGCTTAAGGTTTTTATCTACTAAAAGTAACTTGGAAGGTCATACTTTTTAGTTTCACAGTTTTCGTTGTTATAGTGTTTGTTGTTACAATGTTCATTTATACAATTTGGTAAGAGTTCCAAATTATTTTTTTAATAATTTGTTATTTTTCGAATTTGTTTATACAGTTTGGTATGGTAAGAGTTTCAAGGTATTTTTTAATAATTTGTTATTTTTAGAATTTGTTTGTAGTTGTAGTTGAATTGTAAAATAATCTGAAATTAATGTGTATAAGTATTATCTCTTTCAAATTGTCTCTAAAATTTTTCTTGAAAAATTGTGTTATTTATCTAAATATAAGTTTAAGTTTATTTAAGATGGATTTGAATTATTTATCATCATGAAATTTTATTTTGAATCAACAACATAGTAGATAATGCTGATTGGATTACAAATCAAAATACCATTTTTTTTTGTTGTTGTAGTTGCATTTAAAATAAATCTATATCATTTCAAAGTGCAACATCCTTTTTGGTTATAGTTGTATTTAAAGATATATCCTTATCATTTCAAAATGCAATACTTATATAGTAAGGTTTAAGGTTTAAAGAATAGTTTGTTTTCTCTTGATATTGAACTAGACAATTTCATTCTTCAAACATAACTTCTTGTGGATATTCACTATATATTTGCAAAGAAGGCATTATTTTGGTGGGAAAGCTAGCCATATCTAGTGCAATTTATTTGTTGCATCACATTATCAATATATAGATAACACTAACTTCTAATTATTCAAAAAAAA
>JASDQU010585869.1:14284-36621 GCA_032191745.1 Picea mariana | reverse complement strand
TTGAATTAGTCAAAACTTTTTTATATTTTCAGGGATGAAAATTACCCTCCTATGCTCATTTTGGTAGACCTAGTTGATGATGCAAAGAATGAAAAAGATGTGTATTCCAATATTTGGAAATATCACTTGCATAATGAGGCTACAAGGCTGGTTGTTTTACCATGTGAAGAAATAATTTGATGGATAATGGAACATTTGAAGCTAGAGGAAAGGATATTGGTGAATGACACGGGTCGATGCATGGCTTCATTCTAGAAAATTAAACTCTCAAGATACTATAAATTCATTGAGCCAAAAGTCTAGAGGATAGTAGAATGGGTTGCAAGATTTAGTAAAGACTGTTATAAGGTGCTCGAGAAATGGTGGATCGAAGGGAAACAATTCAAATCAAGAAGTATCGATGTATCCCCATTTAATAATTTGAGGTTATATAGTTATGTTGTACTAGCCTTTATCGATATCTTGTATGGAGAAAATGATTCTCGACATTTCAAAGTTTTATGGGTATCTCTAAGGTGTTCCATTGTCAATAAAGAATTGATATTCAATTGGCCTGACCCCCTATCCCATAATTTGAGGAAAGCTTTATCAAAGGTTGAGTTCTCTAAATTGGACTCTCCCCCTGAAATTTAAATGTCTTCTTACTTAATGCATATCATTTTAATCAACAATTAATTTAGGGGAATGGATTAGTGTTGGATCATTGTCAAGCCCCCCATATTGTTTTATTGTCAACTTTCATGGAAGCACAAATATTTGAGAAATTTTACTCAAATCTGTGATTATTTCTTTTCATATTTGTATGAACTCGTATTCTATGAGGAAGAACCTAGATTGACTAAGGAATCCATGGCTTTGTTATATGAGTTAGGAACTTGGTATGCAGATGAACATTTTACCTATATCAGGGTATATAGGGAAACCAAACCACCTCATTTATAACCCAAATTCAATCTAGGTAGGTTGGTCATAAGTGATATTTCCTATTAGACTATTCTCAATGGTGTTAATGTGGATTTAAGTAAAACTCACAAGAAGTGTTATCTTCTTATCCCCTTTATATTGGAATGTATGGTATTGGAAACTCCAAATTTGCTGAGATGGAAGCCTATGCCATATAGGAATACAACTTAAAAGAAGGGAGGTTTAGAAGTAAGACTCTAAAATATATGATAGAATCACATTGCAAAGAAGTGGAATTTACTTGGTTGTATAAGCATGATAATTGAGAGGAGGAGAAAGCCCTGGAAGGAGCTAAGATTTAAAAAGAGATGGAATAGAGGAAAGCTCAAATACATAGTTCAAACATGGAGGATGGATCTTAGGAAATGATGAAAGATTCTACTCAAGTAGCTAAGTTGTGAAATGAGATTGAAGAAACTAAGAGGAAAGTTGTTGTTGAAATAGCCATGATATAGAAGGAAGTCAATGAAAAAATTGAGCAAGAAAGACTAGCAACTGAATGAATGACTCAAAAGAAAGCTACTAGTAAAAATAATCGGAAGAAGAAAAGGAGAAGTCCCATGAAGATGAATAGAGGAAAAGGTCTAAGGAAGATGCCAAATCCAAGAGAAGAAATAACAACCAACAAGAGAGATTGCAAAACATCTTATTAGTGTAAAATTTTGAGCCAACTAGTGAAGTATACACACCTCAAAGATTTGCAATAGTAAGTTCATCTAGGATAATTATTGGAGGTGATGTACTTGTACCCATGGTTGTTGATGTAGATGATTTAGATTTAATTTTACATTTGATAAAAAAAACTAAGTAAATTGTGAGGAAATCCCATAAAATAATAAAAAAATTCTTTGATAAAGATATTGAATAGACATGTTTGACAATTGTCTTTAATGTTAATGATACTATACTAGAAGTCCAAGCTTTTGTAGGGCTAGCATTTGGTGAAGAAATTATTGACACTGTTGGATCCACTATTAGGCGACTAAGACAACATCAAGAGAAAATTGCTAAATTGGAAATGAAGTAAATTATTCCTAGACCAACAAATGTGATTCCTCTAGTTTCATAAACTATTCCTTTAAATTTCAAGATAATTTGAACACTTAACATAGAAGATTTTATGAAAAAGTCATAAGTATTTAAGAGGTAGACTACACTATGACATATCTTCAAAGACACCTTTTAGTTTGAAAGGTTCAACGTAAATAGGTTAAATTATAATTCAATTATATTCCAAGATGACAAGAATACATGAAGGACCTTGATGCAGAGGTTTCCTACATGTTTGAAGATGATCTCATTGATATCGATTATGGTTTATAGTGCTGGAAGAATTTGACTAAAAAAACATGTGAAAACATGGAATATGAATTGGATGGAGCTACTAAGATGAGACTTAATAGAAAGAGTAAATCCAAATGCAATCTATTTATCTTAGGTCCCATCAATTACTTATTTGAACGAGATTGGATACTTAAAGTGCTAGAGAACACCATTGTTCATTGCTCATGATAGATGAATAGTGTTATATTGAAGTCCACTTTTCCATAAGTGGAAAAATACATTTAAAAGTTGAAAATGAACATTACCCTTACTTAGATTTATAGCACTCCATTAACATCGTTTTTTTGTTGGACTTAGTTAGAAAGCCTTTGTAATCATTGATTAAAAATTGGAAATTCAAATAATTAAAAAATAAGTCAAATCAATTTAGTTTCTTATAGTTTTATTTTATGTATAAATATAAATGTAAACCATGCCAGAAGAGCTTTGTTGAGACTTAACTATATGAAATTATTTATGAAATTTTAATAAAAATATTATTTATGTATAAATATAAATAAATATAAACTATATTTATATTTATATTTATATTTATTTATTTTTGAAACTTAACTATATGGAATTACTTTTGTATTTTTAATGAAAAGCCTGTTTGTAACTTTTAAGGGAAAATGATTATGTATATGTATGATTGCTTCGGCTTTTTTTTTTTTTTTAAGCTTACATACATTTTAGAATTCTTGTAAGTTCTAATTAATATGTTTTATATAATCTTATGCTATTTTTATTGTATTTCTTGTTTTTTAAATGGTGTCGATAAATCCTATTATTTGCCATTGTTTAGTGGATTTAAAGTTTTCCTAATCTCAAATAAACTTTTATCACCTTAAATTTTGTTTTTGGAAGGTTTGTTTATAGAAAGTATTTATATTTATTTATTTTTGAAATTACTTTGTAATTTTAATGAAAAGCCTGTTTGTAACTTTTAAGGGAAAATTTATGTATATGTATGATTGCTTCGGCTTTTTTTTTTTTAAGCTTACATACATTTTAGAATTATTGTCCGTTCTAAT
Organism: Picea mariana; assembly: GCA_032191745.1. Classification (NCBI taxonomy): domain Eukaryota; kingdom Viridiplantae; phylum Streptophyta; class Pinopsida; order Pinales; family Pinaceae; genus Picea; species Picea mariana. Next base: position 33,301 of record JASDQU010585869.1, on the reverse strand, counting down.
TAATATGTTTTATATAATCTTATGCTATTTTTATTGTATTTCTTGTTTTTTAAAATGGTGTCGATAAATCCTATTATTTGCCATTGTTTAGTGGATTTAAAGTCTTCCTAATCTCAAATAAACTTTTATCACCTTAAATTTTGTTTTTGGAAGGTTCGTTTATAGAAAGTTGACTAATCCATAAAATTTATGAAGCCATTTGATTTGAATAAGTTGAGTAAGTTTCTATAAAAGAAAATTTTAGAAACATTAAATTTTAATGAATAAGTTTTTCAATTTTAATTTTTTTTTGTAATTATTATTATATTGGTTATGTAATTATTGATGAAATTGCAATTATTTATTATTGAAATTGCATTTTTGAATATATAAATGGATTGAGTTTTTTGGAAAACCTCTATGTCATTTAGATTATGTAATTTCAACAATTGATATATGCAATTTCAACAATTTTTTTAAATTTCTAATTAGATTTTGTCCAAAATTGATTTAAAAACAAAAATTTTAAAAAAGTCGTGGTATTATATAAACAAAATTATTTGTGATTTTGATTATATGTTTTGCATATTAACTCCCTCCACCCTCACCCCCACCTCCACCTTCATCCTCATCCTCATCCTCATCCTCATCCATGGGATTTTTTTTAAATGGTATTACATGAACAAAATTATTTGTGATTTTGATTATATGTTTTGCATATTAACTCCCCCTACCCCATCAATGAGAGTGAGGGTAAATATGGGGGTGGAGGGGGTTAATATGAAAAACATATTATTATATGTTTTACATATTAACTCCTTCCACTGCCACCCCTACCCCCATCAATGAGAGTAAAAGTGAGGGTGGGGGTGGAGGGAGTTAATATGAAAAACATATTAGTATATGTTTTTCATATTAAATCCTCCCACCGCTTTCACCACATTAACCCTTGTCATATTATATGTTTTGCATATTAAATATGATTAGGGTTAATGTGGGGATAGGGGTGGAAGGAGTTAATATGAAAAACATATTATGTTTTCCATACTAAATCCTGCCACCCCTATCCCCACATTAACCCTTATCAATGGGAGTGAGGGTGGGGGTAGGAGTGTTAATATGCAAAACATATAATACTCCATTCTCATCCCCATCAATGGGAGTGAGAGTGGGGACGGAGGGAATTAATATGAAAAAAATATTATTATATGTTTTACATATCAAATCCTCCTACCTCTATCCCCACCCTCATCATATTAAATGTTTTGCATATTAACTCTCCCACCCCAACCCTCATCAATGAGAGTGAGGCTATGAGGTTGAGGGTGTGTGGGGGAGGGGGAGTTAATATGCAAAACATATAATAATATGTTTGGGGGCATGAGTGTGGGGATGGGAGGAGTTAATATGCAAAACATGGTGGAGGTGGGGGGAGTTAATATGAAAATCATATAATAATATGTTTGGGGGCATGAGAGTGGGGATGGAGGGAGTTAATATGCAAAACATATAATTAATATGTTTTGCATATTAACTGCCTCCACTCCTACCCCCACCTTCATTAGAGAGAGTTAATATGAAAAACATATTATTAATATGTTTTGCAGATTAACTTCCCCACTCACACCTTCATTATTAGGAGTAGGGGCATGAGGGTGGGGATGGGGGAAGTTAATATGAAAAACATATAATAATATGGTTGGGGGCATGAGGGTGAGGGTGGGGGTTGTTGAATTTTTAATGAATTCTCAAGCACATGTAGTTTCTTTCATTTAGCATGAACTTGAACCATAAACAATGCAACAATACAATATACAATAGTTGCAGTAACCAAGATCACAAGAAGAATAACCATGCACAAGACACAATAAGTTATCATGGTAAAACCATTCTCAATCTAGGGAAAAAAACAGTAATCCTTTCCTATAGAGTCAAGAGAAAATCACCATTTCACAACAAACCCTAGTGCACACAAGAGGGTGCTCTATGACCAAGAAATCTAGCGCCTAAGAGAAGAATGCATCAAATTTCAGAACTCCACAATGTGTGTTGTGAGAATGAGACATGATCCACAATGGGGATGTATCTCTCTTATTCATACATGACCTAACTCATCAATGGATGTGTCTATTGGCACAATAGGGCCGACTTGTACAACTTAATGACATAATTAATCTTTTACACATTATTAATTATCTTTACATGGTGGGGCCGACTTGTACTCTTTACAATAAAAATTAGGGTTTCACAATAATCTTTACTCTTAGACAATATAGCAAGGGATCTCACACATCCTCTAGTGCTCTACCACTAGGGACACATCCACATGTGCTCAGCTACACAGACGCTCCCCTCAAATAGATCAACTCAACTAAATCCACAAGAGTACGAACTGGAGAGTCATCTCAAGTCGACTCAACTAAGCCCATAGGAGTCATATGGGAGACTATCTCAAGTCATCTCAACTCAGTCCAGAGGAGCACGACAAGAGACCAACATGCGTCATCTCAACTCAGTCCAGAGGAGTATGACACACCCATCACATGGACGTTCTCACAGATTGTCTCAACTCATTTCAGAGGAGAACGATCCAGAGAATGTATCATGAAGTTGCAGTCATCAATAGGGGTTGGGGGAGTTAATATGCAAAATATATAATAATATATTTGGGGGCATGATGGTAAGGGTGGGGGCAAGGGGAGTTATAAGTGGGAGTGGGGGGGTTTAATAAGAAAAACATATAATATAAATGGGTGTGGGGGTAGTTAACATGAAAAACATATTATTATATATCAGTGGGAGTGGGGGGAGTTAATATGCAAAACATATAATAACATGTTTTTTCATATTAACTCCCCCACTCCTACTCCCATTGATGAAGGTGGGGGTAGGGGGAGTTAATATGAAAAATATATATGATGAGGATGAGGATTGGGGGAGTTAATATGAAAAACATATAAATGGGGATGGAGGGAGTTAATATGCAAAATATATTTGATGAGGGGATTATATGTTTTGCTTATTAACTCCCCCAACCCTCACCATGTTTTTCTTATTAATTCCCCCAACCCTCACCCTCTTCATATAGATTTTGCATATTAACTCCCCCAACCTCCACCCTTATCAATGGGAGTAATATGTTTTACATATTAACTCCCTCACTCTCACCCTCATCATATAGTTTGCATATTGACTCTCCATGAAGGTGGGAGTGGTATGTTTTGCATGAGAGCACGGAAAGTTAATATGTAAAGCATATAATAATATATTTTGTTTATTAACTTCCCCCACTCTCATCATTGAGAGTGGGAGTGACGTAAAACATATAATAATATGTTTTGCATATTAACTCCCCCAACCCCACCTTGATGAAGATGAGAGAATGGAATAAAGTCATGTGTTAAAATTGTATTTTTGAAATATTGACGTATTCACATGACCAAAAACATTCTTAAATCACAGTTTAAGTAACCAAAAAACCCACCATGAATGATACCCACCTTGCACATCATGTACAAGTTGTTTGAGAACCCAAAAAAAAGCCACCATATCATGATACCCACTTTGCACATCATGTACAAGCTGTTTGAGAACCAAAAAAAGCCACCATGAATGATACCCACCTTGCACATCATGTACAAGCTGTGAGCAGTCCTCAGTGACAATGAAATCTGTGGAAGATGTTGAATGTGGCAGCAGAAGTCATATGGTACATTTATTTGCGGGAGAGGAATATTAGTGAGAAAACAAGGTTTATGTATTTTTAGAAAACCAAGCTCGAAAGATCGAGTCAAAACTTACACATCTGCAAAGTTTCCAAAAAAAAAAAAACTTATCGCTAGACAGCTCTGCATTCTCAGAAGTCCATAAAACTCACCGTACAATGCCTTTGGTTCAACCGATTAAATCAAAAGAAAGGGAAATAAAAAATCAGTGATCACATGGACCGACATCGGCTACAAGGCCCACCAGTCCATAAATATAACTTACAAGATTTATGCAGGCCACACCTTACAACAAACTCCAGCTTGAAATGAATAATACATAAATGAGAGTGGCTGACTGGCTAGCTACTGGACAAAGATTGGAAATGAGTCACAGACTCACCATTAACCACCTCCCGACATTGCTAATATATCTCCCAGATTCCTCTGTTGTCAATGCTCCTCCGTACATTCTTTAAATTCACTTCACACACGGCGCCGTACCCTTCCGTTAGGTAGCAGCCTGAGGAGCGATGTTCACACCATTATTTCAAAAGGGGTGGGTTAACTAAAAGGAGTGGGTTAACTAAGAAGTAATTTTTTTTCTGAGTTATTTTTTAGGCACGTTTTTTGGTAATTTTTTTTCTGAGTTATTTTTTAGGCACGTTTTTTGGTGATGTAGTTTTAAATTTTTGGTGAGGTAAAAATGATCGATTTTCTGAGCATTTGGATTAGTTTAAAATGGGACAAGACTTTTAAAATATAAGGTTTTGAAATGCATAAAACTTTAATATATGCCAAACTAAGTTACCCCTGACAAAATTCATGCCCATATTTTAACCTGAAAAAAAGGAAGATTGCTCCCTAGTTCTATTTAGCTTAACTCCATTTCAAAATTTTAATTGCAGCATCGATATTGGAATCTACTGAATGACGTATGTACAGAAAAAACATACATCGTGGTTATGTAGCAGCCACCGTTGCCCACTGACAAGCATCAGATAGTGAGCGTGATTAGGTCAACTTAAAGCTCACCCGAGTCACGGCCATCTCTTTCACTGAATAATGTCGGTTCGCCAAGTTGCCACAGAAGTTGAACGCAACGGTGCAGTGTGTGAATTGAATTACAGGTTACAAGAGTGCGCGGAGAAGCATTGACAATACGCGACAATAGAAAAAACTGTCGGGCTTTCCCACATTACCCGACCAACAGACAGTTGTAGCTGTTGTTCCTTCACTTCAATAACGCTTTCATCTGATTATCCTTTTAAATGTCAGAAATTATATATGATTTAATGATTGGTATATAAAATATGGCATATATATATTTTAATGGAATAGTGAATAAGATGTAATGTGTTTTTTAATTTTGTAAAATATTTAATTATATTAATATTAATTTTTTAATTTTGTAGATAGTATATTATAATGTGTTTTTATTTTTTTTTAAACATTTTTTTCTTTTTTAATTTAGAAAAATAATTAAAATTACAGATTTTAATGATTGAGATTGTATATATTTAATGTCTAAGAAGTTTTTAGAGCAATTTATATATTCTAAAACATAATATAAAAATTATAACTATAATTTCCCGAAAAAATCAAAACTTTAAAACCTTAACACCACATTACATGGAATTATTGGTCTATTCTTTAAAGTGTTGATTTGTTCGTTTATGGTTTTGGTTAATTCGAGAGTGTTTTGAAGTTCATACATATTCTCTACAACCTGCTACCCGCTGGTTAGCTTTTACTTGGGAGTTTTTGATTTGTTGCGTATTTCATATGTTGTTTTGAGTGTAATTTATAGTATTGTTTCAGCTTTCCATTGAGTATAATCACTAAGCTTATCAATGGGCTATTTGAGTATAATCACTAAGCTTATCAATGGGCTATTTGTTCAAGGTTTTTATTTACTAAAAGTAACTTGGAAGGGCATACTTTTTAGTTTCACAGTTTTTCGTTGTTATAGTGTTTGTTGTTATAATGTTCTCTTATTCATATTTTTTGGTACTTTTTGGTTCCACAGTTTTCAGTTATTATAGTGTTTGTTGTTACAACGTTCTCTTATACAGTTTGGTAAGAGTTCCAAGTTATTTTTTTAATTATTTGTTATTTTTTGAATTTGTTTATATAATTTGGTAAGAGTTTCAAGTTATTTTTATAATAATTTGTTATTTTTTGAATTTGTTTGTTTGTAGTTGTAGTTGAATTGTAAAATAATCTGAAATTAATGTGTATAAGCATTATTGTGTCTGAGATTCTTGTTGAAAATAAAATAATCTCAAATTGTGTCTGAGATTCTTGTTGAAAATTTCTGTTTTATTTATCATCATGAAGTTTTATTTTGAATCAACAACACTGAGAATTGGATTACAACTCAAAACACCATTTTTTTTTTTGTTGTAGTTGCATTTAAAATATATCTATATCATTTCAAAGTGCAACACCCTTTTTGGTTGTAGTTGCAATTAAAGATATATCCTTATCATTTCAAAATGCAACACTTATATAGTAAGGTTTAAAGAAGAATTTGCTTTCTCTTGATATCGAACTAGGCAATTTCATTCTTCAAACATAACTTCTTGGATATTCAGTATATATTATATATTTGCAAAGAAGACATTATTTTGGTGGGTAAAAACAAAGTTAAATGAGTATGTTAATATTGCTAGCCATATCCAATGCAATTTATTTGTTGCATCACATTATCAATATATAGATAACGCTAACTTCTAATTATTAAAAAAAAGGTGAATATGTATAATTCCTTTCGTGCTCAATATGGAGTTTTGAATTTGTGACTTCTTAGGAGAAAACACATGTTCTTAACCTTTAGGCACATTCAGGTTGTATGTATATATTGTTGATATTGAAAGATTTAATATTTTTCATTTACTAAGGTTTATTTGTTCATTTAAAACATTTGAATGATGGGTTGAGTATGAGGGAGATGTCTAATTCCTTCATTGCTCAATATGGAGTTGTTGCACAACAAGTTGACAAGTGGACATTTAAAAAAATATTTGAACATCCACCTTTAGTAAAATAATTTTATATCAATTTTATATATAAAGAGAGTAATTGAAAGTAAAAAATATCTTATTCTTTGATAAGAGAGACGTGTAATTCCTTCAATGTTTGATATGAAGTTAATACATGTCATTTAAAAAAAATATTAATAACAAGTATATATATATATAAAAGTAAAAAAGTTAGTATGGTTAAAACATTTAACTGGTGGGTTGAATATGCATGAGATGTGCAATTACTTCTTTGTTTATATATATATATATATATATATATATATATATATATATATATATAGATCTATCTTTATTTTAGATTTATTTTTAGTTTGACACCAAATTCTTGGAAATACATATTTTTTTAGAGTACAAAACTTGAAGAAATATTTGTATAAAATTAATTACAATGAATCTTAACTCTAATTTTTTTAAAATTATATATATATATATATATATATAACAACAAACAAAATAAAAAATATATCTTAACAAGTAAACAATAAAGATGAAGGGCATATCTTAATAAGTAAACAATAAAAATAATATCATGAATATCATACTATTTTATAAGCAGATGACTCATATCCAACCTATAAATATAATCTTAAGGCATAGATTAATTGATTTTCAACTATCTCCATTGTGTTGTTTTAGTTTAAATGGTGCACCAACCACGCACATCATGTACAAACTGTGAACAGTCCTTAGTGATAACGACATATGTGGAAGATGTTGAATGTGGCAGAGGTCATATGATACATTTATTTGTGGGAGAGGAATATTGGTGATAAAGCAAGGCTTATGTATTTTTAGAAAACCATGTTCGAAAGATCGAGTGAAAACTTACACATCTCAAAGTTTCCCAAAAACTTATCACTAAACAGTTCTGCAATCTCAGAAGTCCATAAAACTCACTGTTCAACCGATCAAATCAAAAGAAAGGGAAATAAAAAATCAGTGATCACATGGACCCATCGGCTACAAGGCCCACCACTTCCCATAAATATAAATTACAAGATTTATACAGGCCACATCTTACAACTAACTCCAGCTTGAAATGAATAATGCATAAATGAGAGTGGATGACTGGCTAGCTACTGGACAGACATTGGAAATGAGTCGCCGACTCACCATTATTTCAAAATTATGACAGGAGGAGCGATGTTCACAACATTATTTCAAAGTTACGACAGGAGGAGCGATGTTATTAAAAATGAAGTGTTATATTAATAATAACATTTTATGTGAACATTATATACCCAAAACTCTAAATGTAATGTGGGAGCAATAGTTGTTTTTGTTTTAAAATAACATTTTAAATAAATGTACAGTGTCATTCCTGTCTTTATTTTGTGTATATGAGGGTGAGATAAGACGATGAGCAGTTGTCTTCCTCTATGTCGTTTTCATGTATGTGAGAGTGTGTGAGAGTGAAGATGGGTTTTGGGGAGACAATATGTTGTTTATTGAAGGGAGTTTCATTTTCATGTATGTGAGAGTGGAGATGGGTTTGGGGGAGATAATATGTCGTCCATTGAAGATGGGGTGAGAGGAGACAATGTGTATTATATGTGTTGTGTATAGAGAATGGGAATGAGATGAGACAATGTATGGATAAGGGGAGATAATATGGATAATAAAGACAAGTGGAGAAAGACAATGTGCATTGGAGAGTGAGAGGAAATAATTCTTATTATGCACATTTTCTCTCTAAACTTTCACTTCATGTTAATTTCTTATTTTATAATAAATATAAAAGTTTATAGTTATTTTCAAGATATTGAACATGGAGTGTGGGGAAACAATGTACTCGTTGGAAGAAACAATGAACATTATGCATATTGTCCCTCTAACCCCACTTTAGATCGATTCATTATCTTATAATAGAAATAAAAGTTTGTGATCTATTATTAATGAATAAGTTTAGATCAATTTATAGATTTAATGAATCAATAATAAGTCTAGATCAATTCATTCATTAATAATAGATATAGAAATTTATAGAATTTGCATATTGTCCCCTAACCCCCTTTTTAAGTATGTAGATTTGTTATTTTATCATAGATATGAAAGTTTATGAATGATTTTTTTAAAAGATTATTATATTGGGTAAAAATCAATAAATCCAATGCCAACAAGATTAGTAAATATTGTAATACTAAGATACATATACCATTAAATACTTTTACACTATTAGTACCCTGTGCTTCTTAATTGTAAACATTTTCAATCTTTGTCAAGTGACCATCGAAGAAGAGAAGCTAAATGCAGGGAACTGCAGTGAGCTCATAAATTTAATGTAAGTTGTGGGAAGTGACTTAATCAAATGTAAATGTATGGGAAGTGGTGGGCGTTGTAGCCATGACTGTCCAATTGATCACCCATCTTTTTATTTTCTTTTGATTTGATTTGTTGGATAAATCACATCGTACAACTTTATGTTTCTTTGGAAAACCCTTTGAATATTGAAACAAGTGTTTGTCGAAATTTTATAAATGTATTAAAATTGTAATTTCAATCTTTTGAACAATAGAATTGCATAAAACTAGTGTGAGAAAAACACACATCTATGCCAAGGAATGCAAAGTCGAAACCTCTTATAGGAGAAGAGGTGATCTATTGATCTCTATTGATTAAAATACATGAGAGAGTCCTCAATTTATAGGATTGAGGAGGCCCAACATACACCTAATATTAGTTGGGAAGTTGAAAGAATCTACGTGAGCTTAACTCACACAAGTTGTCATGTGTTTAGAAATAGATACAATTTTAAAAGCACACTAACACCCCCCACAGAAGAGAAACATAGGGAGGAACAAACAAGAACAAATATGGGTCATGAAAACAAGGCATGATAAGGTACCCATGTACAAACTCTCATAACTGGAGAAAAGAAAAAAAACCCGTAGGAAAAAACTCCTCCCCTAAAGAGAGAATAAATAATAAAAAGTGAAGGTAGGAGGACTCAAGATGACCTCCGAAGGAAAAATTTATTCACCCCAAGCATCGATCGTAACTGAAGAAAACTAGGGGATTCCAAAGGTGCAGTGAATATGTCAACAACCTTCTCTTTAGTAGACAAGTACTCCAAGCAAAGAACACCATCCTGGATGAGCCACTGAATGAAGTACATGTGAATCTCAATGTGCTTTGTCTTTTGATGCTCAACTAGTTGCGAGAGATGTGAATGGAATTTTGATTATCACACCAAAGAGTAGTGGGATGATCCTGTGAAATGCCAAACTCTATCAATAGTTGTTGAAGCCAAAGGACTTCTTGACTAGAAGGAATAACAACACAATATTCAACCTCTATAGATGATAATTCAATTGTTGATTTATTTCTACAATACTAAGCAATAGGAGCATACCCAATGCAATAAACAAAACTTGAAATGGAATTCTGATCATCAATGAAACCAACTGAATTAGAATCAATGAAACCCTCAAGCTTAGAAGCACACGATGTGTACTAAATCTCAAACTTGGTATAGACTTGATTATACTTGAGAATGCACTTAGCTACCTTCCAGTGACTCTTATGAGGATCTTGGCAGAAATGAGCTACAAGCACAACTACAAAGGAGATGGAAGGACGTGTGTGAGTCAAATGCACTAGACTCCCAACCAATTGTTGATACAACAATGGATTGAATTGTGGTGAATAGAAATTGATAGAAAGAGTGAAACCTAATTAGAATGGAGTAGGTCCCAACTTACAACCGGCCATTCCAAATCATTGGAGTAAGTCAAGGGCATACTTTTGCTAAAAAATAAAGATTCCTTCTGAAGACTAAATAACCTGCAGATCAATAAAATATTGTAGAAGACCAAGATCTGTCATATCAATTGTTCCATCAATTCTTGTTGAACATTATGAATCAAGGATGAAGAAATACGTGTGATAATTAAATCATCCACATACAAAACCAAAATGAGGAGATCAGTGCTCTATTTTTTAGTGTAAATAGTTGGTCAAAATGACAACACTGGAACCCTGAAGTGATTAGAAAATTTTCCATCTTCTGATACGAAGATCAAGGAGCTTGTTTGAGACCATATGATGAACATAGAAGCCTGCATACAAGAGAAGAGTCATGCACAAAACTAGGACTATGCTCCATGTAAATTTCCTCTTGTAAATCCCCATGCAAAAAGGCACTCTTCACATCCATTTGGTATGCTAACCAGCTTTGAGAGGCAGCAAGAGAAAACACAAGACGTATGGAATTCATCTTGGAAGCATGGGAAAAATTCTTAGAATAATCAATCCTTTCAACCGGTGAAAATCCCTTCGGCACTAGTTGTGCGTTATGTTTGTCAACATAACCATTTGAAACATATTTGGTTCCATAGACCCATTTGTGATGAACTAGTTTTCATCCCTTAGGAAGAGGAACAAGATCCCATGTGTGATTCATCATCAAGGAAGAATACTTCTCTGTCATGGAACCTTCCCATTCAGTTTTCCCAACAACATCAGAGAATCGTTGGGAACCATATAAAATGGAATGAATCAAAAGAGAGATACCTATCGTCTATGGATGAGTGTTGCGAGGAGTAGGAGAGAAATATATGAAATTTTTGGCTCATAACCATATCGATTAGGTATTTTTCACTCTTGAAGGCTCCTACTCAATTGTTTTTTATGATCAAGTTGTTCCTATGCAGGATGCTCAACTATTGTTGGTTGATTTTCGACTGGTTGAGTTTCCTCATTTGTAGCTATCTAATGTTCCTCATCTTCTTGTTCTTCAACAACAAAACCATCAGCATGATCTGCACCATCATGGTAATCTGTGGAGAGAGTAGGGTCATATGAGTGTTTGAAATGATCATCAAAATGAACAACCCTACAAAACAAGACATCATTAGTAATAGGATCAAGCAACCTACATGACTTCATGTCTTCGCAATAACCAAAAAATATCAATGGTTGGCTCTTCTTCTCCATATGTTTGTGCTTTTCATTTGGAATTAATTCCTAGACCACATTGCCAAATACTCTAAAACTAGATACATCGGGATTAACATGACTCCAAGATTCCTCTGGAGTCATATGCAACACTGCTTTATGAGACATCTGATTCTGAATGTAATTTGCATAGTTCATCACTTCGACCCAAAAAGAATATGACATGTTCTTGGACTGAATCATGCATTTCGCCATTTATTTCAATGGCACGTTCTTTGTTTCAACAATACCATTTTGCTAAGAGGTGTAGGGAACACAATGTTGATGCAGAATACCATGTTCTCTACAAAAATATTTGAATGGCTGACTGACATACTCCCCCCATTATTTGTACACGGATTCTTGACAGAATGATAGGAATGCTTCTCAACAAAATCCTTGAAGGTATTGAAAGTGGCAAAGACCTCACTCTTGAAATTAAGAAAGTACACCCAAAAGTGTCGTCAGAAGTCATCAATGAAAGTGAGTGCATACTTAGCCCCTGAAAATGAGAAAGTTGGAAAAATCATGAGAACACTATGTACCAACTCAATAGGTGTTGTAGAATGCAAGGCTTTTCCTTTTGGAAAATGATCTTGATGTTGTTTTCCAAGAACATGTCCTGGACAAACTCCTTTATTACAAGAAACTTTAGGAATTCCATGAACCAATTTTTTTGTGCTCAACTGTTTCAAGTACCTATAGTTTAGATGTCCAAATATTTCATGCCAAATCCTACTTAAAGAATCAACATGTGCAATGAATGAGGAGGCCAAGAAAGGATCAAAACCAACAAACCTGTACAATCTAGAAATATGATCAACTTTTCTTGAGGCAAAAACAATGTCCATATTTTATAATTCTCGAATGTCTACATCATTAGGAGAGAACACTATTGTTTTCCCATCACCAGAATGGAAAATATGATAAATTGAGATTAGATTAGTAAATATTTCAGGAACAAGAATAAAATTATTGATGCACCCTTCATCTAACTGCATAGCTCCCAATCCTAAGACATCAAGTTGTGTAGAGTCTCCAATTTTAAGCTGATGAATTCTACAATGCCTTTGGTTCAACCGATCAAATCAAAAGAAAGGGATATAAAAATCAGTGATCACATGGACCCATCGACTACAAGGCCTACCACTTCCCATAAATATAAGTGACAAGATTTATACAGGCCATAGCTTACAACTAACTCCAGCTTGAAATGAATAATGCATAAATGAGAGTGGTTGACTCGCTAGCTTCTCGACAGAGATTCAAAATGAGTCGCCGACTTACCATTATTTCAAAATTATTTCAAAGTTACGACAAGAGGAGCGATGTTCACAACATTATTTCAAAATTATTTCAAAGTTACGATAGGAGGAGCGATGTTATTAAAAATGAAGTGTTATATTAATAATAACATTTTATGTGAACATTATATACCCAAAACTCTGAACATAGTGTGGGGAAACAGTTGTTTTTGTATTAAAATAACATTTTAAATAAATCTACAATGTCATTCCTATCTTTATTTTATGTATATGAGGGTGAGAGAAGACGATGAGGAGTTTTCTTCCTCTATTTCATTTTCATGTATGTGAGAGTGAAGATGGGTTTTGGGGAGACAATATGTTGTTCATTGAAGGGAGTTTCATTTTCGTGTATGTGAGGATGGAGATGGGTTTGGGGGAGAGAATATGTTGTCCATTGAAGATGGGGTGGGAGGAGACAATGTGTATTATATGTGTTGTGTATAGAGAATGGGAATGAGATGAGACAATATATGGATAAGGTAAGGGGAGAAAATATGGATAATAAAGACAGGTGGAGAAAGACAATGTGCATTGGAGAGTGAGAGGAAATAATACTCATTATGCACATTGTCTCTCCAAACTTCCACTTCATGTTAATTTCTTATTTTATAAAAAATATAAAATTTTATAGTTAGTTTTTCTTGAAAAGATATTGAAGATGGAGTGTCGGGGAAACAATGTACTCGTTGGAAGAAACAATGAACATTATGCATATTGTCCCTCTAACCCCACTTTAGATTGATTCATTATTTTATAATAGAAATGGAAGTTTATGATGGTCTTTTTAACTCACTTTAAATAAATTCATTCATTAATAATAGATACGGAAATTTATAGATTTTGGAGATTGTCCCCCTAACCCCATTTTAAGTATGTAGATTTGTTATTTTATCATAGACATGGAAGTTTATGAACGATTTTATTTATTTATTTTTAAATTACTAAATTAGGTAAAACTCAATAAATCCAATGCCAACAAGATTAGTAAATATTGTAATACTAAGATATATATACCATTAAATACTTTTACACTATTAGTACCCTGTGCTTATTAATTGTAAACATTTTCAATCTTTGCCAAGTGACCATTGAAGAAGAGAAGCTAAATCCAGGGAAGCGTAGTGAGTTCGTAAAGTTAATGTAAGTTGTGGGATGTGACTAAATCAAAGGTAAATGTATGGGAAGTGGTGGGAATTGTAGCCACGACTGTCCATTTGATCACCCATCTTTTTATTTCCTTTTGATTTGATTTGTGGGATAAATTGCATCGTACAACTTTATGTTTCTTTGGAAAACCCTTTGAATATTGAAACAAGTGTTTGTCTAAATTTTATAAATGTATTAAAATTGTAATTTCAATCTTTTCAACAATAGAATTGCATAAAACTAGTTTGAGAAAAACACACAGGTATGCCAAGGACTACAAAGTCGAAACCTCCTATAGGAGAAAAGGTGATCTATTGATCTATATTGATTAAAATACATGAGAGTCCTGAATTTATAGGATTTAGGAGACCCAAGAGACACCTGAGATTAGTTGGTAAGGTGAAAGAATCTACATGATCTTAACTCACACAAGTTTTCATGTGTTTAGAAATAGATACATTTTAAAAAACATACTAACACCGCCCCATAAGAAAAACATAGGGAGGAACAAACCAGAACAAAGATGGGTCCTAAAAACAGGGCCTGATAAGGTACCCATGTACAAACTTTCATAACTAAAGAAAAGACTCCTCCCCTAAAGAGAGAATACATCATAAGAAAGTGAAGGTAGGAGCACTCAAGATGGCCTCCAAAGGAAAAATTTCTTCACCCCAAGAATCGATCGTAACTGAAGAAAACGAGGGGATTCCAAAGGTTTAGTGAAGATGTCAGCAACCTGCTCTTCAGTAGATAAGTACTCCAAGAAAAGAACACCATCCTAGATAAGATATTAAATGAAGTGTGTTTGAATGTCAATGTGCTAAGTCCTTTGATGTTGAACTAGGTTGCAAGAGATGTGAATGGAACTCTGATTATTTCACCAAAGAGTAGTGGTACAATCCTGTGAAATGCCAAACACTGTCAATAGTTGTCCAATCCAAAGGACTCGTTGAATAGAAGGAATAACCACACGATATTCAACCTCTATAGATGATAATGTAATTGTTGATTTATTTCTACAAGACTAAGAAATAGGAGCACACCCAAGGAAATAAATAAATCTTGAAGTGGAATTCCAACCATCAACGAAACCAACTGAATTAGAATCAATGAAACCCTCAAGCTTAGAAGCATGCGAGGTGTACTGAATTTCAAACTTGGTATAGCCTTGAACATACTTGAGAATGCACTTAGCTTCCTTCCAGTGACTCTTATGAGGATCTTGGGAGAACCCAGGTACAAGGCCAACTACAAAGGATATGTTAGGACGAGTGTGATTCAAATGCACTAGACTCCCAACCAATTTTTGATACAACAATGGATTGAATTGTGGTGAAGAGAAGTTATTATAAAGAGTGACACCTAATTAGAATGGAGTAGATTTCGACTTACAATCAACCATTCCAAAGCACTGGAGTAAGTCAAGGGCATACTTTTGCTGAAAAATAAAGATTCCTTCTGAAGAATGAAGAACCTGCAAATCAAGAAAATATTGTAGAATACCAAGATCTTTCATATCAAATTGTTCCATCAATGCTTTTTAAACATTATGAATCAAGGATGAATAAATCCTTGTGATAATTAAGTCATCCACATACTAAACCAAAATGAGCAGATCAATGCTTTATTTTTGAGTGTAAATAGTTGGATCAAAATGACAACGCTGGAGCCCTGAAGTGATCATAAAATTTTCCATATTCTCATACAAAGGTCGAGGAGCTTGTTTGAGACCATACGATGAACGTCGAAGCCTGCATACAAGAGAAGAGTCATGCACAAAACTAGGACTATGCTCCATGTAGATTTCCTTTTGTAAATCCCCATGCAAAAAGACACTCTTCACATCCATTTGGTAAGCTAACTAGCTTTGAGAGGCAGCAAGAGAAAACACAAGATGTATGGAATTCATCTTGGAAGCATGGGAAAAAGAATCAGAATAATAAATCCTTTCAACCTGTGAAAATCCCTTAGCCATTAGTCGTGCGTTATGTTTGTCAACATAACCATTTGCAACATATTTGGTTCTATAGACCCATTTGTGATGCACTAGTTTTCATACCTTAGGAAGAGGAACAAGATCCCATGTGTGATTCTTCATCAAGGAAGAATACTTCTCTATCATGAAATCTTCCCATTTAGTTTTCCCAGTAACATCAAAGAATTGTTGGGAATCATCTAAAATGAAATGAATCAAAAGAGAGATACCTATCATCTATGGATGAGTGTTGAGAGGGGTAGGAGAGAAATAGATGAAATTTGTTGGCTCGTAACCATATCGATTAGGCATTTTTCACTCTTGAAGGCTCCTACTCAATTGTTGTTCATGATCAAGTTGTTCCTATGCAGGATGCTCAACTATTGTTGGTTGATTTTTGATTGGTTGAGTTTCCTAATTTGCAGTTATCTGATGTTCCTCACATTCTTGTTCTTCAAAAACAAAACCGTCAACATGATCTACACCATCATGGTAATCTATAGAGAGAGTAGGGTCAAATGAGTGTTTGAAATTCTCATCCAAACAGACAACCCTACAAAACAAGACATCATTAGTAATAGGATCAAACAACCTACATGACTTCATGTCTTCACAATAACCAACAAATACCAGTAGTTGGCTCTTCTTCTATTGGATCATGTTGTCATTGATGCCAATGGTTTTATTGATTGATGTCATTTATTAATGTCAAAGGATTGATTGATTGATGATTGATGTAATATAATATGTATTTTCCTTCATGAGAATGCATAGATGAAGATGGATCAATGAGTTGTCATTGATACATGATGAAGATGGATCGTTGGGGTTTCATTGGTATATGATGCATTGTTGGAAAAATGTATAGATGACTCATTATTGTCTTATCATGATTGATAAGGTGCACAAATGGATGAACTCCAAAGTGCTCCCCTTATGGTGAAATCCCTCACGGGAAGACGCTTTGCGGATTGAGTTATCCTAGAAGAATGGTTGGAGGACCCTTGGTCTCATCATTTTCTTATCATGATTGATAAGGTGCACAAATGGATGAACTCCAAAGTGGTCCCCTTATGTTGAAATCCCTCACGAGAAGATGCTTTATGGATTGAGTTATCCTAAAAGAATGGTTCGAGAACCCATGCTTGTATGTGGAATAATGAGATGAAGATCAAGGAAATTGTTGGTTAAACTATCCTAGATGGATAGTGTTTGTCATGACATTTCCGGTGGTATGTGGAATGCCACATAACTCCTCATGGTTTGAGAGTTATGGCCTTACGAAGATGAAGGACCCCCACATGAAGGCTTGAAGCCCCCAAGGTCAAAGAAGTCAAAGTGACCTAAAAGAAGAAATCATTATTTAAATGATAAAGTAAGGTGGATTATTTAAATAATAAATAGAAGTGAAAAAATCAAGAAATGATAAAGTAAGATGAGAAAATCAAGAAGGAATATTTAAATGATAAAATATTGGAGAAATTTCTATTTATGGAAAGTGGTTAACCCTAAAATAAGGAAAATAGGTTAAGTGACCTAGAAATGGGTTAAGTGACCTAAAAATGGGTTAAGTGACCTAGAGGATGAAAGTATAAATAATATAGCAATGGTCTCTTGTAGATCATCCCTTTTGTGGATCAATGGAGAGCTTCTTGTGAGAATATCTTTTGGAGTATTGATGGAGAGCTTCTTGTGAGAGCTTCTTGAGCATTTTTGGCGTGGAAAACTTGAGCATATTGAAGATATATAGGTGAATGAGGTAACCAAGGATATATAAGATGAATTTCAGAAGGAAGGTGAATAAAAGAGGGCCGGAATTGAAGGGAGGATAAATTCTTTTCATGATGCTTTCTAAGATATGTTATTTACAAGCCATCTCACCATTTTCGCTATAATTTTTTTCTATAATGATTCATACCATGGGATTGATATGACATTGAGGAAACATATCCAATTATATGTGGTAAAAAATTTGGCTTGTGCGTCATTGTATTTTGGGATTTACACTCCGTGGAAAATAGGGTTTATCGCTAGTCCTGAAACTAGTCAAAAATAGGTGTTTCGGGTAAAAACATCATAACTTCTTCATAACAGATAAAAAATTGGTGAGACCAAATGTGTTGGTTAGGGTACTATATTTAGTATTTTTTATAACATTTTCATATCAATTCAATTAAAATTTTGTCCGGGGAACACTCTACAAGGCCACTCTCTAGAATAGGCCATAATTCAACAAGGTATGCCATTTTTGCTATAACTCCTTTTCTAAGAGGTTCCAAGTAGTTCCACCTAGAGGAATGGCATAAAACACACTGAAGAACATTTTTTATCAGTTTCATATCTTTATTCATTACAGGTACAAAGTTATGATTATTTCAAGTTGGGGTTGTTGACTAATCCAAAACTAGTCATGGTTGAGACAAGCAGTTGGTGAGTTGGCACATACATGAGGTGTATAGTTGATGATGTTGGTACATATTGATGATCCATTGTTGATGAGTATTTGAAACATGATTTGTATATACTTGGTACATGGTTGGAAGCACTTGTTTATGGTACAAGTTGATTACAGGTTGTTTGGCATAGGTTGGTGCATGGTTGATGCACTTGTTTATGTTGATAGATTGATATCTGTTGAGGATTGTTGATTCATCTCAGTTGGTGCTGAGAATGTAATTTGAGTCCTGCATATAGAGTTGGTGCTCTTGTAGAGTTGTACTCTATTCAGTTGTTGCTGAAAAACCCCCGGATTAAAATCCATAATAAAAAGAAAAATTGTACATACATCTTGTGTTATGTGTGTTCCTTGTGGAGATGATTTGTTGATTATATGTTGTTGATATATGTTGTTGATATGTATTCACATCTAACTGATTATAAATGACAGCAATGAGTAATGAGAAAATGTTGAATGTTAACTAAAG